>JAVQKC010034506.1:0-12634 GCA_036025475.1 Philypnodon macrostomus
CCTAATCGGGCAAAGTATGTGCAAGTTAGAGGCTGTCAAATATACCTGACCTCCCAAATTCAATTCAAAATGGCCGACTTCCTGTTTGTTGTAGGGTGGGGCCATAATAATATTTTATGATGTATATACTGTGGAGAAAGTGTGTCCAGGGGTCAAAAACATGGGGACCCTACTAGCCTGGATCACTCTGCCAAAATTAATGCTATATGTACAGCAGGATTATTCAATAAAAGTGCGTCTGGGCATTCATTTGTTAATTATTTAATTGTCATTAATCGTAGAAGTACCAAACTCAATCCAGGTCAGCGTATTCCGGATATGTACCTGTGAGCAAATCACAATCGATGTGAATGGTGTAGAAAGTGAAATGATACAATCAAATTTCATGTTAGCAAAGTAAATAAGTACGTATCTTTTTCGCCTGACCAGCCAGCCGGACTACTGCTGTGGTGGTTTTGGGAGCTGCAACAAGATCTATAGAAGAAGTTAGTTGCCACTTTCTCCTTCGTGGTAGACACGTGGTAGAGTTACTTTACATTTCATTGCAAACTATTATCTCTGCCAATGAGACTTATACTGTATTTTCACGTTATGAGTCATAAGAATAAGAAGCCTATATTGTCATTGCTTGGAGACCAAACAAACCAATAAATAATAGTAAAGTTTAAATGAATCTATCCCCTTGATTTTCAACCAGTGTACCGAGGAACACCTGTCTCTTGAGTGTCAGGTGTGTCTTGAGAAATTATCTTATTTAACTTTATTGTTTCCCAACACACTATTTTATATTACATTTGCCATTGTCAAGTGTCTGAGACTATAATATGGTGCAGGGTAAATTAATACTCTTCCTTTTCAGTGGGTAAGTTATTAGTGTGTTATTATAAATACTGAATTATGAACACAGTGCCCTAATATTTTAGGTGGACAGTGTGCCGTGAGATTTTTCTCGTGCCTCGGCTCAGTCACAGTGCAACAGCGCCCCCTGCTGTCACTTATATCGCCGAGTAACACATTTCCACTTCCCCGTTGGTCTCTTGTTACCGTAAATCAACAGGAAGCGTGTGTTCCTCGGCTTCTCTTCTCACATTTGGCCCGTGTGAGTGAGATTTTGGGCATTCTGGACCTAACATGTCTCCGGGGGACCGCTTCATAACGACAGTAACAGCGCTGTATGGAGTCACTTGTGAGTTTACCTCTGCTATAGACGGCTTTCTTCAAATTTGGTCCTGATTTTCTGTTTGTATTTCGTTGGTTTTAGGTTTCGATTTGCTGAGCATGGTTTAGTCACTGTTTCTCAAAAGTCAACCCAGTCTTTCATTCAGAAAAACAAAGGATGTCTACAGGGACTCGGGATATTCATACTGCCTACGTCTCTCTTTCCAATATTGTTAGGGGGGCATTTTAAAGCTAATACACATTAATAGCATTATATATTTCTGAATACATAGAACTACTTTTGAAAACAAGTGAATCTGACACTGTCACATTTTAGAAATGCCAACCTTTTCAGCCATTCACCTTGTGGGTAGTGTTTATTAGAAACGCACCGATCCAGCTTTTTCAGTCCCAAACCGACCCCGATATTTGGGCTTTGTGGATAGATCAATACCCGACATCCACCGATACTAATGAAAAAAGTAAAGACATCTTTCCTAATATTGTATTATCAGAAATAATTTACCTAAAATATAATAGAAACCCAAAATGTCTAACTTTTGTCATTAAGTGAGTAGTTCAGTATCGTCCTCATACTCTTCTGTCAACCACATTAGACTCTTATGTCATAAAACAACATCTAAATTGTAGCTAGTCAAAAAGTGTCATTAACTATAGGGACCTTTTTATAGTGTCTTGTTGGTGTTTGCAGCTGTGGTGTCAGGGCTGCTTCTTGGTCCCAGGAATGTCCAGCTGACCTCCTACAACATGGACTTGGTTCTGAGGTGGGACCCTCCAGAGAATGTGCTCGGAGAGGTTCTGTACTCCACACTGGTCAGGTGAGTACTAAATTGGCTTGTACTTCACACATATATCTCCAATCACCAAGGCTTGAATTATTATTATTTTTTGCCTACTGGCTACCCACAGTAGTGTTATTTTTTACTAGTGTTACTAGTTTGCTAGCCACGGCCAATGGTGAAATGTTGTTTGATTTTTGCTTGGTGTGCAACATCCTTTACACCATGCTTTTATGCTGTGTGTTTTTCTCTTCACTGATAATTTACTATGGATAAATGTTACAGGGACATTTATTGATTTATTGGCATAGCAGTAGATAGTCATTGTAAAACAAATATGTGAACAATCTCACCAAACAAAGTGGCTAGTTTAACTGAACGTGTTAGTATCCAACAAGAAAATCGATGTGCATTGTGTCTAGTGTCAAGCCCTGCCAATCAGTCTATTTTCTGGTTTGTTTCTTGGTATGAACGGTTTAAGAAGCATTGGACTAAATTGCAATAATTTAATTTCTTTTTATTTAGTCATAAAATAAATGTAGTTAAAGATTCAAAATATACACATACATATATAGCTGTAATTTTGATAATTTTGTTTTATACTGACATTAGTTTCACCATCTTAAATATTGGGATTTATTTACTAGAATTGCTCAAATTGTCAAAACTTAAGACTAAACTAGGACTAAGAGAAGAATAATCAAAGTGTCTTTGTCCCTGGTCTGGAGATTCTATGATGCCCACCAAAAACAGGCTTGTATGAACACCTCCGCCCTGTTCTGTGACTTGACCGATCCAAAACATGAACTCAACATCATGGAGTTTGGAGAGTACGGCGCCTCTGTCCAGGCCTGGTCTGGGGGTGAGCTGTCCAAGTGGGTCCACAGCCAGAACATAACCCTGGACAAAGACAGTAGGTCCTTTTGAAAGCCTTTGTAAGGTTATCTAGAGTGTTTCCAGTAGTGTTAGTCAGAGATGGCTAACTTTGTTTTTTGGTACAACATTTCTGGGCTACGTTCTGGGCACAAGCTTACCACAAAGCTGGTACCTCCTTCAAAAGGCTGCCAAAAGTGGGATGTGTGTACTGGTCTGTACTGTATATATATATATATATATACAGTACAGACCAAAGGTTTGGACACACCTTCTCATTCAATGAGTTTCATTTCTTTTCATGACTATTGACATTATAGATTCACACTGAAGGCATCAAAACTAAGAATCAACACATGTGGAAATATGTACTTAACAAAAAAGTGTCAAACAACTGAAAATACGCCTTATATTCTAGTTTCTTCAAAGTAGCCACCTTTTGCTCTGATTGCCTCTTGAAGCTCATCAAGAGAATGCAGAGTGTGTGCAAAGCAGTAGTCACCTGAAATGGTGTTCACTTCACAGGTGTGCCCTGTCAGGGTTAATAAGTGGAATTTCTTGCCTTTTCATGAAAATAAAGAAAACTCATTAAATGAATGAGGTGTGTCCAAACTTTTGGTCTGTACTGTATATGCTAAAATGAATTAGATAAAGAACAGCATATCTAAGCTATCTTTGGCATGGGTCACATCTCTCTCAAATGCACTAAATAGAGTTATTAAACAGACCTCACAGGTAGTTTGGTGGATGACTCCTGTCAATTATTGAGCTGTATCAGAGAAACCCCGGCTCTACGTTTAGACCACTGTGTCACAAGGACGTCAGCGCTCACGTCAAAAAGCTGACACGGTCTTGCCAATGAAGCTGTCTTTTAGGTGACAGTTAACAAGGCGCTGGAGGATGGGAATTGAGTGGGCACAAGTTGGGACAGCTCACAGCAAGAGGCCTGGGATTTGGAAATGTCAGCACATGTAGGTCAGCAACTCCATCCCACCAGAGAGGGCCGGACCTGAGTACAATAACGCAGTGCATCTTCAAAGCTTTCAAGTACCACCTTTCACAATCTAAAATGAGTATAAATCTGCATCTAAACCCCCCCAAAACTGTATCATATCCAGAAAAAAGGATTTCAACTAAATCTAAAGTAATTATACCAAAGTAAACTAGATCTAAACATAGACTATATATAGACTTAAAGCAGGACTAAACTAGGCCTAAATGAGGTCTACACCAGGTCTAAACAACCTAAATCAGGACGCCTATGCCTATGTACCATCAGTGGCAACTTGTATCACAGTTTGAGAATCACTGCCATTGCACAATATTATTCAGTGTTGTTTGTATTGGTCATCACATCGAGGTGTTAGACTCCACTCCGAGCTGTTACACCAACAAACACTTTGTCGTAATGATCATTTCCGGCTGTTCCCCTGAGGAATTACAATATTTATTTGATTTTACAATTAAAAGACACTTCCATTGATTTTCAGTCCACTCTTGGCATTTCTGACCGTGCGCCGTGTCAGCATTACAAAGCGTCTAACAATGTGTAGGTGGATCCCAGAGGCCTCAGACATCCAGTCTGTGAGCAGTACACCAACACCTACACAGTCTACTCCGGTAGCCTGTTCTGTGCTTATCAAAGAAGACCATTGTACTATTACAATGTAACAATATGCTTTTAATAAACAGACAGACATGAAAAGAGCCAAAATACAGGGAATGGGAAGACAGAAATGCCATCTGGTCAAAGCAGAGCTCAAATGAACTCATCAATGCACCAAGGACCCGGGACAAGTATTTACTAATGAGGATGAAGCCTCTCAACTCTGCATGGAAGGTAGAATAAAACATGGCCCAGAACACACGATTGGGCCACTCATCTTCAAGAGATGCCAGGGACTTTTATTGATGTCTAGGCTTTGTTTGCCTGCAACACACTTCAACTCAGAACTCCCCATTTTAGAGTTGGAATAGTACACCTCAATGTGTTCAAGTGCTTTCAAAGTGAATTTCAATGTTTCATTACTTCATTGTCATGTCTTCTGTTAGCAACTTCACTCAAAAGGTCATACATTTCATTCATGAATGGAAATAGGAGGGTGTTTGATCCCCAGGCGGAAGACTATGATCTCGTTGGATGAAGTCTGCATGTCCTCCACGTGTTACCATGGGTTGTGTCCGGTTACTCTGCTCTCTGCCACTGCCCAAAGACATAAAGAATATCTGTTTAGGAGAACTGGTCAATTTGAAATGAATGTCTCCCATAGTGAATGAATGTGAGTGGTTGTGTTTCTGAACCCAGAAATGATGCAAGTGGATTGCAGGGTTGCTTGACAATGCCTTGGTGGAGGTATGTGGCCTCCAAGTGATTTTGGTTGTAATGTATTTTGTGACATTCATGTCTTCTTTGGGGCATCACGAAATGTTTCCTTGTCTTTTACTCTGCTATTGACTACATCGTCTTTTGGGTAAAGTATAAAAAGACTGTATATATTTCTGTAAAACTATTTCCATTTTGCTCTAACTGATCACAGATTTGTTAATAGCAGGTGAGGTATTGCATTTGACATAAAAAATTGCCAGAGCAACACAAATCTGCACAACTCAAAGATAAAAATCGCTGTAAGCAAAAGGGGAATTGAAACTAAAAACTACTAATCCCAGCGTCAGCACATTTCACAGTGAGTAGATAGGTAAGGGTTCACAAAAGGCAGCAAGGTGCAGCAGTGTGTGTAATGTGATTGTCCACAGCTTGTATTGTGCTGGGCTCAAACGTAACACTTGGGGGAAAAACAGGAGGTCTTTACAAGGGAAAATTCATTCAAGTAAAAAAAAACAAAAAAAAAACACGAACCGGCCCCAGACATTCAAATGAACTGCTACAACATCTACTGCAGCATCTATTGTTGTGAAGAAAACATCCACACAGCCCTTGGGCAAAGTCAAACAAGTGGGTTTACTCCAGGCTTGCAATAGAGATTATATTCGGGGAAAGCACTTTTGCGTGTAGATTTTGTGCAAGCTCTAATTAGCATACACTGAGGTGGAGGAAAGATCCAAGGGCTGCCATGTATGTAACAGCATTGGGAGCCAAGCATTTTAAGATGAGCTGCAGAATAGCTTTGGTAGGTCATCCTCAGGCGCTGTTTAGGGTTCCTAGGAGGCGAGTGCGGTACCAGTTAAGGTGCAAATGCAGGTGTAATGTAATTTTATCTTGGCATGAGTGTATTTTAGAGCTAGGGCGCTTGATTGTGGCTTTAAAGAAATGCATGAGTGACACAGCTGGTGTATTCAGATCAGGTGTTGCAGTGGCACATCACTCAATTTCGCCATGAAATTGTACCTGCTCAGCCACCTGCTCAACAACACAGCAAAGAAACAAAAGGAGTTTGTATCATCAGAAATAACTGGTAAACATGTTCATCATGACCTCATTGAGTAGTTGTCCGGCAATCTCCAAGACAAATATTAAAACCACATTTTAATGGTTTGTCTGTTTTTGCCTGAAGTACTCTTCTTTCAAATTCTTCCACTTTAGGGTCCTGGACTGGGTGACTTGATACTTTACATACAACCCATTACTTGCATGTTCAATCACGGAGGGCAGTTTAGATTCACCAGTTCTCCTAACAGAGCGGATTCAAGCCAGAGTAGGCAGCCAGCGAGAACTCAAAGTAACATTTAATTTAATCATGTAACTGTAAAATTCATGTGCATCAAATATCAACTTGTATTAACTTTTTCCAGCTGTGGAGAGGAATTGTTTTAGATAGGTTCAGGTGAAAGTTATGCTTGTATGCCTGTTAGTAGAGACATATGAATCCAACATGAATCATTATATTTCTGGTGCTTTTTAATAAGAAATGCATTTGAACCATCTTCCTAAAAGAGTCTTGAGACGCAAAACACAATAGTACTGCCTATCACGTCCCCTTTTGTGTCAGTACCAATTCAGTCATCTTGAATACTGATTATTGCATTAATAATTCATTACTTCACATAATCCAAACCTTGTCAGAGCTGCTTCTTTTTATCCGTAGAACAAAACAATGCAATTTAATGACAGGCGTAAGGGGAACACAGAAAATCAAAAGTCTCTTATTTTTTCCCGTCTCTAGGGATTTCATTTTATGTCCCTCTGAGCGTCTCAGCTTGTTTGTGTTGTCATGGCACTTGCAAACCTTTATTTAGACTTTTGTCAATGATGGATCTTAGTTTAATCTAACTTGTCCCATTTCCTAAATCCTATTTTTGAGATTTTGACAATTATCTTTAAAAGTGAACCATTTTAAGTCTAGTTTAGTCAGATGTTATCCCAATTGGTCCACTGCAATATGCTTCTATATTGTTTAAAACGTCCAGGATTTGGTACAGAGTCAAAGTGGCTTGATTTGCTCATGAGTTATCGTAGCGCAATAGTAATAAATACATTTCATGTATGTCCACACAGGTGTAAAAAGCTCAAATCTGGTGTAATGTGTGTTTTCTATAAGAGATGCTTTATTTCACATGTAGGTGTTAAAATAAGTTTTAATAAATCTACACACACAAAACTATAATTATAGTATATGGGGGTTCAAATCCCCGCCCGAGCGCATACTGTCATTGTATCCCTGGGCAAGACACTTAACCCACATGTTTGCTTGTGTGACTGTGGTGGCCGTAGGCGCAAAATGGCAGCCATGCTTCCGCCACCGAGTATGACTGAGGAGAGAATGAATAATGCATGAAATTGTAAAGCGTCTTTGAGTGTCTAGAAAAGCCCTATAGAAGACTATTGCATTATTATTATTATTATTATTATTATTATTATTATTATTATTATTATTAAATACATAAAGTAACCTAACCCCAAAACCTCAAACTGAAAAACAAACTATTTTCACCTCTGTCAGGAACCACAGTGAAGTGTCTGAGACCAGTGCACCATCTGTGCAGAATGTCATATGAGTTTTTTAAAAATAGCAGCATTGTGACTGGGGCTCACCTCAGTCCGTACAAGACAGTGCCGTCGGGATGCAGGCGGATCATGCGGTTCTTCACTGTCACGCCATGCAGAAAGGACTTCTTGTCATTAAGGAAGTAGGTGTCAGGGAGCCACAGCTGGTCTGCTACGCGGTTATCCAGAGTCAGGTTCAAGTTCAGCTCGCCGTACGCCAGCCGCTTGTCTCTCCAACTCTGCTGGAAATACATTGTGATGGTGTAGTCCTAAACAATCAACACACAAAGAAAGGATTAGTTTATGATTTTTCACCTTTTTATGTCCTCTGTCCCTTTAACAATTTTTCTAGTTTGAAAGATCGAGCCACAAGTTAAAGGGGCTTTATTATGTGTTATAAAGAAATGAATTAATTAAATAAACATGAACAGGAATGCATGTTTTCACTTTGTCTCTGGCGCCTCCTCCTCCAGCCAAACTGGACGTGTCTAGCACTGCTGCTGGTCAGCTAGCGTCTCTGCTCACACCTGGCAACGCGAGGGTGACCACACCGGCAGCGTGACTACAGCTTGAGCAGCAAAATCACTTAACTCCAATAGCTATGCTGACTGTATTTGGTTAAATAGGCTGGTCAAAGTAAAAATGAAAGCCCAAAATTGACATTTCAGAGCCAGTAGTTCAGACATTGACAGCAGTATGTGCAGGGCTCAGGATATTTGTATAAAGAGATAAATCTTTTCTATGTGTTTTGAGGGGAAAAAATTTAATAAAAAAATGTGACTCTCGTGTGACGTGGTGCCCGTGATGTGCCTTTTCAACTCTGCTAACATGGGCGTCTATGGCCGTGTAAATAAAAACGGAGGCAGTGACGGGTACGTGATACCCACAAAGTGCATCCAGTGTGGCTGGGGCCTTATGCGGCTTACAGAGGACCACGAGTGACAACAAAAACAGTTGATTGGAGGAGTAGAGTGATAGTATCAAATTAATAAAAATGCACCAAACCACTACAGGGATGTTTTTGATGAGGAAACAACATTATAACTTGAAGACGGCTCAAAAAAGTCACTTTTGGCTCCCTTTAAGCCTGAAGAAACCTGTGTACCAGTTTGGGCAATAGACCCACCAGTTGAGAACCACAGCTTTATAGCTCTTGTTTGTGCTGATTATAATGAAATTTGGATTGTCTCATTAAATTGAATTCTGCATTTAGTTTCCACATTTTCATGCCATCCTCAGTGTGCGTCTATATTAAAGTCTGAAAACTCATATGCAGCATTTGGCTTGTCTCTGTGGTCACCATGGCAACTCTCCTTCTCCCTGAGTCACAGGTGTTAATACAGATGTTGGAAAAATTGAGGCCAGGAAATCTTTGCGAATATTCTGCCCACTTAGAATAAAGACATAATATGCTTCAGGCCATTCATTAGTACATTTGTAATAATACGTTTGACTCATTCAAACGGCCACTGCACTCCCTCTGTGCATCTTAATGTGTACCAATCACATTTATTCATCTGAGAAAGTGACCGTATTTCTAAGAACCATGAATATGCTTGAGACAAAGCTCCCTTTAGTTTCATATTGGCTGAGGTCAACTGATTGCTGCACTTAGAAAATGCCAATAAAATAAAATAAACATATGTAAGGTAGGCTGATGACAGAAAATGAGAGACAAGCTGCTTGGTGTGGGAGGCAGCTTCGCTCTGACGGACTATGCCACACTGACTAATATAAAGAGCCAGTGCTTAGTGACGTCACCACTCAGACACCAGCCATATTGCTTTTCTTCTCTGCACAGCCTGCCTCCTCTCACAAGGCTTTTGTTGCACTGCATCTTTTAAAGTGCTGTGCAAATATGGACTGTGATAATCACTTGTTGGTCATTTAAATGTGCTTCATCATCAAGTGTCTGGTGTGTGGGGGAAAAATGAACAGATTCTGTAGGTTATATTGTTCTACAGCCCTTCAAATGTCGAGACCAAAATTAGCAGCAACAGGGGTCAGAACTCACCATGTTGACTTCTGAGATGGAGTCTATACTTGCTATGTTGATGCTCATTCCTACGATGACAGGAGGACCTGTGAGAAATAAAACAACATTTGTGTATATATATATATATTTTAAATCATGTCACATTCAAATACTTTAAGTCATTTAATATCAGTGGCATTTGATAAATATGGAAATTATATACTTTGCCAAACCACAATTAGCAACAAATTATAATAAAAAGCACAATTTCCAAAGTTGATCTGGGACCTCAATGTATTCTTCCAAATAACTGTCCTTTTTCTGCTTAGTCCTGACAGAAGTATACCTCAGCAACTATGGGCCGTGGGTGGGTACACAATGTCCAATGGTGCTGACACAGAGGCATAAACTGATCAACACTGGTTAATGGCAATTCGGAGTTTCACTTTTCAGACACGCAGACTCTATTTAATCATCACTCCAAGGATAAAATCAGCAACCCCTGTCATTGTTCATTCCATTCTTTTTATATATTTTTTTAACATCTAAATTTCTTCATTGCCACACACACATTTTATGCATAGACACAGACTCTGTTGCAGATGAATTTGTGGCATTCTTGTTTAAAGTCCAGTGTCAGATAGTAGATTTGCATTATGCATTGTCTGCACATGTTCGACCACATTCATGAAATATGATTTAAGTAGACTGCTCCCATAGCGGTGACAAAGCCAATGAGAGTCTCTGAGAAAAGCAAAGTGCATGCAGAGATCAGTTACTCGTCTGAGCTCATGTGAAAACACTGCACTCATCCAGACAAGTTTCTGGTCTGGCGGTTCGAGGAGCAAAGCGTGTCTCATCTGCATGATTTCAGTACGCACCACAGACATATAAACAGCTTTGCCCATATACTTCATAACGTGCTGTGAACACTTAGCCCACTGCAATATTCAAACTAATGTACTTTGCAAGAACTATCCGTTCACAGACTATGTACTACAGACACAGAACAGATAATGACACCATTAAAGGGTCTCTATGCAGTTTTAAATCATTGCATTTCAGCCATTATGACTTTTATAACAATGTATAGTGACCTCATCTTTTTGTCACAATTTATCTTTGCTGAAAAAGTGTATTTTAGGTTCTATGATAAAGTAGATCTGTCATGATTATTATTTTACTTTATTCCCTTCCCTGGCCTCTACAGTAACATCAGATCAGACTTTGTGGGTTACTACTTTGACCAATAGTAGTTCAGTTGGTAGTTTATTTTCTTAGGAATCTTACGGACTACACCTTTAAGGCCATCTTTTTCCCAATTCAATACTACAGCTAACATGCAAACAATGGAATGTAGCAAGGGTCTCCTTATATAGATCCCCTTTAACTGAAGCTTCCTCGCTTATTTCAATATATTGTCATTGTGATACATTACTGTGCACTAACCTAAAGATAATTATGTGTCAGCAGCACTTCTGCAAAGACTTTTATCCGAATTTAGGAGTATTGCCCTTTCCCATGGTATTTTTTCATCACAATGGGGTTATGTTGCATTTATTATACAGCTGACCAGCTCATACTGTATAATGTAAGATGCTGACAAATGGAGCAACCACAGAAAACCACAACAGCACAAAATATACTATAAAATACATTGCAGATGTGTTTCCATAGGACATTTATTGTATGTCCGGGCTGTGTAATCAAACATATTCTGTAAGCACTTTTAGAGGTTACAAAGGCACTCCAGTCCCCAGAGCCCTAATTCAATTACTATGCACAGTACTACAGCAACATCACTTTTTAGTCAGTTTTAACTAAGAATCGTTTTTAATAGAAACAAAATAAGTAGGGAAATTTCAATATTTTGTGTGGAACATTGTATCAATCCAGGAACCATTATGATGAGATAAGGATGTCCAAGATGCCACTAACTCAAATAGATCACCATCACAATCCCAAAAATTTATTAAGTGAGTTGTTGCTCAATCAACAGACAAATGCCTGCTCGCAAAAGTTGAGGCACTAGTCAAAATTGTGAAACATTACCAAGTGGTGGAAATACATTACATGAAAATACAGACACAAATCTTGTCTGAACTGTTCCTCTTTGACCTAGGGAGATGTTCATCAACTGTTCCTCTATTTTTTCACGCTTTGAAAACTTGACAAAAACAACTAAAAACAACTAAAAATGATAGCAGAAGTCGTGATGATGTTTATGGGAGTTCAGGAGCCATAACCCAGAAGCGTGACAGTGTACTAAATCGGCTACATGTGTCAAAACAGCTCAACCCAATTCAAACTGAGTGACAAAGAACATGAAAAGTCTATATACATTCTGATTACTGTGTGTTGTTAAAAATATATTCAAATGGCTCATACACCAAAGCTGCCCATCTGCACTTTGCCCTCACTAAGTATAGAGTGTGTCAGGAAAATGACATTCTGCAAAATAAATGAACAATAAATTCACAAAGATATATACAGCAAAATCATCCACCTACTGTTTCATCCAAAGACCACGTACAATTATAATCAAATGAATGTATGCACTAAACATCAAGAAAATAAGCCTAAAAGAGGGAGCAATTTTATTTATTGTATTGTATTGCATTGAAATATTGACCATCAAACAACTTGACTAATAGGGCCCATCTCTGCTTCTTAAACTCTGCAATCCCATTTTCTGCCCCCAACCATCCCACTAAACATCCTGAAGCCCCGTCATATTTCCTGACCCAACGCTATAATAAAAAAAGAGAACAAAATCAGGCCATTTTCCATTGCACTTTACGAAAACAACCAGTAAGAGTTTCCCCCAGAGATATAATCCCCCTCCCCCCTTACACCCCCCCCCCATCTCGCTCTCTCTCTCTCTCT
>JAVQKC010034535.1:0-11591 GCA_036025475.1 Philypnodon macrostomus
TAGGGCGGGGTCATAATAATATTTTATGTTGGGTACACTGTGGAGAATCACTGTACCAAGTTTCATTGCTCTCTGCCAAAGTAAGTGTGTCCAGGGTCCCATAGGGGTCATAAACATAATGTGCCTATGTACATTAAGCCCAGGTGTGATTAATCTGATTAACAAAAATTAATCGATTTATATTTTTTTTTGCATGTTTTACTAATATTGTTCACCGTCTATAGGCAGACCAACATATTTATTCATAAACACCTATGCAAATCCTGTTTACCTCCACATATTTGTATTTTTTGGCAGAGAAAGTTTGTTATGACAATTTCCAACTTTCAGAGCAGTCAGAGAGGACGACGACAGCTGCAGCGGAGACTGAGAAAGTGCTTATTCGGCAAGTTCCTCCAAAAGTTAAGAGTCGGTTATTGATGTCCATTGTAGCACTCATTATGGCTAAATGCTAATGCACATATACTGCATTTTATTGTATGCAGTCAGCAGCACGATGGTATGGAGTCTAAGCTAGCTTCAGCTGCTCATGTTTGGAGACCAGAGATCAGGTTTTGGAAAAGGAAAGTGAAAATTAAAAGACACCCGACTGAAAATGGCTTTTTTCTTTACCACAAATTCACATTTACTTTTTATTATGATTTTGACTTCATATTAGGATCTAGCACTTAGATTAGATTTGGATTTTCATTCTATGTGGACCATGGGCACCTAGGGAATAAACGGGTAGGCTTCAGGAAGACCCAGCATGCACCTGTTTTTTTTTTTTTTAACCAGTCAAAGTCAGTCTGACAGCCAGCAACAGCATGTAGGAGCCAGAGCGGGAGAGACAGCAAGTAGGCCTGTTCAATGTGTATTGATTGTCGTTTGCTACCCCTAGAATGAACCGCCTCAAACTGCATTTTGGTATGGACAATGACCTTCTACTGTGTAAACCACAAACCCACGGTGCACTTTATTGAGTTGCAATTGTCTTTAGTTTGATCACGTTTAAGTTTGTTAATTAGTCACTACAGTAACAGTATTTAGTCATTTTCAGCAGTAGCCCTGTAGGTTACAAACAGAAGGCAGTGCGTATTCAAACAGGTATGAATGACGAAGTAAATGCCTCTCAAGGGCAGCACGGAGTGAACTTAGGACATCGGAATATGCAATGACGTCTGACCCAATCGTGTAATAGAAACTGGTTGAACAGGCTTCATTCAGGTCTATAGTGACTCAGGTTTCACCAGGGTTAGGTTTAGGTAGAAAATTGATAAACATTTTGTGTAGAGAGGCGTATAGTATAAAAGTTAACATCTAGTATATATCATTTAAATGGGGGTATACTATAATGCTTGGTAAAGTTAGACATCATTTGTACAGTGGAACGGAATAGAATTGATTTAATTGAGACACCCACCTGCCTGGATGATGAGTTTGGCGCACTCGTTACAAGGAAACAGGGCCACATACATCGTACACCCTTTAACATCAGCACTGTTCTTGTTCATGATGGCATTGAGCTCAGCATGGCAAACTGTAAAAAAATTATAAAGTCAGCTTGGATCAATGTCAAACTTTATCAGAATGAAGAAGAAAAAAAAAGAAGTGATTTAACTGCTGCTCTAGGAGGATATTCACACACAACCATCTTTAGAATTTACAGATAATGGTCCCCCAAAAAAGAGAAAATATTCAGTGAGTGGCAGAGAGTGGTTTAATGTAGCTGTAAAAAAAACCTGAGGTATACCTAATAATATGGCCAGTGATATATATATAGATATATATATATATATATATATATATATATTTATTTTGCTAGATGAGAACTACTTTGCAAATATAATTAAAGCACGACTCTCAAGATGAATTTGGAGGTGCATCAAAGACTTTCCATTTGATTTTTGTATAATACTTCTACCTTCACATCATCTTGAATATACTTCATGTATATATACTTCATTAGATTTCAACACTAAGCAAAGAAACTAGGCTTTGTGATATAGTATTTGAGATGAAGTGTGCCCCAAACTGAAAATACCAGAACTGCAATGAGCACCATTAGTGGTCTTTTGCCTCCCTCTAGTGCACAGATGTCATAAAGCTACTGTTGCGCCACAAAAACACCAGGTCTGCATCAGTTTGGCATCTTTTTATTTCTTGGAACTCTGTGTAAAACCCTGTTTAAAAACTATTTGTGGTTTTGGCGAGACCTGTGACTTGACCCGATACTTCCAGGGACATTCATCATAGCAAGGAAACTTCATTCACCCTACAAGAACTCATTTACGATCGCACTGACTCTGAAGTTTTGTTGAAGTAAAAATTTGAATAGCGCCCCTTTAAGTGCATTATTCTTTCACTCCACAGTCAAACTAATTAATTACTTCCGTCTGTAGCCATACAGTCATACATAGGGTTACATATGGGTTAAGTGTCTGGAATGGGAATTGGACTGTCAACCTTCCAGCTTTAAGACAACCACCACCAGATGCTTTACAAGTAACACATATAAGTAGCAAGTTACAATAGTTAATGTGATGTTTCTGAATTTCAAAAAGTCATTCAAACATTTGCTCACCATAAGGGTACTTGGTGTGCAGCTGGTCGTCCGCACTCCGAGACCATGGCAGCAGGTCGTCGCTGCACCCGTTGGGCATCCCGTTATAACCAATACCTACGATTTTATTCTCCTGGTTCACGATGCATGCCCCCACCTGGACACAAGAGGTCAGTACAGTTTAGTCCAGCACAAAAGCAACATGAGAGTATTCAGTGTATTTAACTCTTCCTCTGTAGTCTTCATCTACAATAAAAAAGGATAACTGTAAATCTTATTAAGGCAAATTGAAATATATAAAAAAAGGTATATTGAGATGTTTTTCTTGAGCATGTAAATTGAGTTTGAAATTACATCATACAATATCATGTACCGGTACATCATAATACATATACTACTTATCATTTTTATTAATGAAGACACGGGCATTATTACAGTGAAAATGATGGTGAAGAATTCCAACGATCTTCCCAGATTAGCTCAGATAACACACTGACTTTCTGCTTTTCAAACACAAACGCTTCACATTTACACATGTATTGTATTCCGATAGCTCAGCAAAGAGGTTGTAGATTTGATTCTTGGGTGAGCCAACTGAAAATGTCCCTATGGGGTGTTTCTGGGAGAACCACATAGAACAACGCAACACTACTTTGCTCTTGTACCTTCAAATGCTCTTCATTCAGAGATGTACTATGTCTAACCTGAGAGTTAGGGTCCTTGCTCCTCTGTGCTGAGAGGAAGGCTACAGACATAAAATACTCGGGCCACTCCAGGTAGTCATGCCTCTTTTTGGTGCTGCTTCTAGACACAAGACAAACAAATAAAATGAAGCACAACAATGAGAGAACGTGAACATTTCAGAGATTGGTAAACAAATACACCTTGGGTCACTTGTGAGAGACATTATATGGCTTTTCAATAATATTAGATTGATGCAGGCTGTGTTTAATCTCCTGTAAAAGCCTGAATATCATACCAAAATAATAACAATAATAAAATAATAATGTAAAAATGTGTTTGGCTGCTGCTAATAACAGTTGAACATCTTTAGAGAAAACACAGACTAAAAATATAAAACTTCCAAAAAATGTCATGATAAAACTAACGTTTGCAGGAATATGGCCAATTAACATGTAATTCTTTAAAAGCCTTGATTGTGCCACAGCAATTGCAATACTGTTAAGCTCTTGCAATTAAGAATCTAACCACAAGATGTCACCCAATCCTAGGATATCATCAGGTCAGAAATTCTATTAAAATAGATGTTGAGGAATGTTGACAGAGACATCCAATAATAAATAAAAAACAACATGCAGCTGACAGTAAAAACAATTAAATATCCAACTCAAATATACTTACAGCACCACAACAGCGTATAATGCGAACTCATTGTAAGTGCCACAGCGTTAGTAGGTCACTTCTCCAACTAGACCCTATTCCCTAATTTTGTCTTGGTTTACAAAAATGTCATGCCAAACAAAAATCGCCGCATGAAATGAAATAAAGTAAAAACAAACCATGGCAAAGAACAATCTAAATACACTGATTTTATCTTAAGAAATTAACTATTTTCAAGCGACTTTCAGAAACGAGACAATAAATACGTTCTAACTTCATGCATAGGATAAAAATGACGGCTCTTACCCGTTGACAGGACAAGCCTTCAGTTGCTGAATTTCTTCCTCCATAACTTTAAAACAACGTTAGATAAAATATTTTAATTTAAAATCCTAAAAGTTTCAGAAGCAGTCAAACCCCAGAGATGCAGCCCGTACAGAGGACGCACAGCACGCGGACCTCAGCGTCACTTAACAAGGAAGTGATTTCGCGCGATTTCTCGGGTTTCTTCAGCCCCGCGTTTTGACTTTCAGGACAACAGGTTTAATCACCACGCCCACTTTTCATAGCGCATAAACCAAACGAGTAAAATATAAAAAATAAACTAAAAGAACCGAATTAAAAGATGTACATAAATCTCCAACTTGGTAGTTCAAACCATGGGACAGGTACCACTGGTTGTACTAAGGAGTCTTATGCAGTTCAAGTCTGTTTTTCCAATCGATTATGGCTTTATTCAAAGTTGAATATTTGAACAATTGTGCATCAATCAAGGCGGTCATAATTACTAAGTGTAAAGAATATGATTGTTTCAATGTGACCCTTTTGGTAATGAAAAGATCAATGTGTGTGTCCTGCTCACTTGTCATTAAAAATACATATGATACAGTAAATACAAAATACATTCACAAATTAGTTAAAAATCTTCATGGACACAAAAAGCAATATATTACATTTGTAAAATCATTATAGCTTTATAACTATGCAGTAAGTTCTCATTTGCCCTGTTGCTCATGCAGCTTATTTGAATTCAGGTATGTAATTCTGACAAGGTAAATAATGCCTACAATATTTAGTTGTGTTATATAATTCTGTTATATATCATTGAACTGTAGGCTGTTGTAATCTTCAATAGTCTGTATTCTTCAGTAGACTAGACGTGCTCTTCAGCCTAAAACACAAAACATGAGGTTTTAAAATACAACCATAAACACATACATATATATACACATACATACATACATGACATGACAGATTATACAAGTGAACAGTGTATAAAGTGCATAGAAAAACGTACATGTGGGTGATTCTTTCAAGTCTTTCCTTAAGATCACTCTAGACAACAAAACAGTTAGGAAATAGTTTGAAATGTAATCTTTTTATATTTAACTATATTTTAAAGAGCACTAACTTGATTGTCTGGTTCTGTCAAAGTGAGTGCTTCTTTCTGGTCATTCTCTTTTGAGGTGGGGCCTTTGACACCAGACTGCTTCACATAACACAAAACATAGTTCAAATCTGTGCAATATTTCAACCAGATTTTTTTTAAATATATAGAATAAATGTAGATGATTTGCTGCGTCTTACCTGTAAAGCAAGCAAAACATTTGAGGACATAGGCTGTGAGGAGGGTGGATGCTGTGGTGGGACATTTTCCTGAGAAATAAAAGTAAAATAAAGTAAACATATAGCTACAATATTTATTTATTTGTCTTTTGTTTAAAAAGGTAGGTCAATTGCGAACCATTTACAACAATGATGACCTGACCAAGATGCAGCTTAAAGACGACGCACAGATCCAATAATACTACTCACATTGGTAAGTAATAAATAAACAGTATGTTGGACCATGATTTTCAACCATATCATGAATTGTAAATAACATTTAAGACTGTATAAATATTTTTTTTAAGTTAAAAATAGGTATTGTGTATGATGTATCTTCTTCAGTTAAAGTAACTAGCAACTTACTGTATTTCCTGCTGCTGTTGTTTTGATATTGTCTGGGAAAAATGTTACCTTTGCACTGCTCAGCTCTAGTTTAGTCTCTAACAGTAAAACTCGACTCAGCAGATTCTCCCATGTCACTCTTGGTACTGTGATGAGCTGCCCCTCATTCTGCAAGGAAGTCATTTAAGTCAAGCCATTTGACGAAACTAAGGAAGAAAGTTTTGTTGAATATAATCACTTTGTCTTTAGATTTCATGTTTTCCAGTTCCTCCAGCCGGTGTTCCAGGACTCTGATTCGGTCCATTCCAGAAACAAGGCCCTCTAGTTGTGTTTCCAGAGCTGACAGCCTTCCTTTTATCTCCACACACTGAAACGTACACAAAGATTGATTGTCGGCAGTCATAACAATACAATGCTTGTTAGAAAATGTAAAATGTTGCAATGTATAAAATAATATATTGCAAAGCTCATATAACAAGGAAACTGTATTTATTCATAGTTATGATGAGATATTCAAAAATGTAAATGTAAGACTTGGGGCACACTCAAAGCTGCAGGCTGAAATTGTCAATACAATTTTACTATGCATTTTTATAAAGTGGGCAATAATTGATGAGTCTTGATTATACAGTACATGCTATCAGTTGTTCTTACACATTGATTGACAGCTGTCTCCGGCTCTTTTTCTCCAATCAGCTCCATGATGTCATGTTCAGGAGAATCATAGGCGTACCTTTCAACCTGAACGGCATTAATGTGTGTTACTGGTTGAGAATAAATTGTCTCTTTGTGAAATGAAGTCACAGGGATTGTGGAGGGGTTTTCTAAGTGATTCACAACAATAGGTCTGGCAGACACCTGAAACACAAAATACAGTGAAAAAAAATCATGTACTTTTATTAAGTTAATATCCTGTGCCATTAACAGGTTTGATTTTACTTTAATTTCAGGAGAGTTGAAGTACTTTCTTTATACGATACTTACAGCCTTTTCTAGATCAGTATATGAAATGGTTTCAACCTTGACAGTCTTGTGTGAAGCAGGAAATTTGGCTTTGGGCTGCTGACAAAATACACACAAGTTCAGAAACAGTATATTTAAATGTCTAAGATGTGTATAAAATGGAATATGTATTAATTTTTGTGTGACTGTAAAGTAAAGCTTGGTACTTTGTCAGATCATGATGTTGTTTACATCACAGTCAGTCCCCCACAGGGGTGAGGTGACGTTTTCTACTCCAAGGAACAAGATACTTGTACCTCGTACGTATAAGATACTTGTACCTCGTACGTATAAGATACTTGTACCTCGTACGTACTTGTACCTCGTACGTACTTGTACCTCGTACGTACTTGTAATCGGATAATCGATAATTGTAATATACAGACTCTCACACATGCTATTTGCTGAGAAAAAATGTTTACAACCCACACAGAACAGTAGCCAAAACTGTACAAAAATATATGTACATTAAAATACACACACACATATATATATATATATTATTTGAATGTAGTCTTACTTTAGACTTCTTGTTTTGATTGTGCTTCTGTAGCACCAGGTTGATAATATCACAGACAACAGCGATCTTCCTTTGAGAAAAGCCCAACTGAAGAAACTGCTCCTTGGTTAATATCGGCTTATACTGGAAAATGTCTCTCAACACCTAAACATGCAGAAATAAGACGTACTAAATTAATTATGCATTAGTATCATAACAATGTAAGAAACATAGATAGGTGATAGTACCTTATAGACAGTCTCAGTGAATCTAAGGTCCGTTTTTCCAGATAGTTCAAGTCCAGCTGCCACCAACTGCTCAGCGACCACAGGTGAAAATGAGGTGAGAGCGTAGCTCACGATTGGTAGAAAGGCAGCAGGATCTCCATTGGAGAGACTGACAATGGAACATGACAATAACATCATGGGCTTTGACAGAGAGATTTCTATTGAAATATTTTTGGAGTGACTAAATAAGAACATTTACAAGTCAGATTTTAGTCACATTTGTACTATTCTGCTTAATAGAAATCGCATCAGAACATAGCATCAATATGGTTATAGGATAGCAGATGCTTTTCTCATATGTGCAGCCCTAATGTATCGGTAATGTTTATTTTTTTGTGATCACAACAATTTGACACAGCGTAATGATCGTATACATTTTTTTGGCACTCGACAGTGACTTATTTCAGTGTCAAACCTTTATTGTGCCATATCAACCAGACTGTGGACTGAACTGGACAATAATTGACTTACCCACTGTAGTTAACATTGCCGGTATACTTTATTGTCCGAAGCACCGTTTCCAGCTTACGAAGGCCACCTTGAATATCTCCCGTGGGAAGCATCTGTTTTCAGTAAAAAAGTAAAACAAATCAGCCCTAATAATATTTTTTTTGCTTCAAGGTACTACTTCTTTTTCAGCAAGGCTTACTACACGAAGTATACAAAGTAAACGACAAATAAAACAACCAAGAATGAGCAGTACTATTAAAAATGCACATATATTGCCGCAATTCTTAAACACCCATAAGTTTAAACTCACTTTGTCTTCTTAAAATGCTCAAAATCTTCACAAAATCCTCTTCTCTTTCAAACGACTTCCGTAAAGGGTTTGTTTGTGCCGCGGCGTTGGGGTTGCCAGATTCAAGAGCTAGAACGTCAGAGTTTTAGTCATAGGATCTCATTTCAATCTGGCAACACGTAGATGACGTTACAGCGGCAATTACGTTTGCTTAGCGAGTTTTTTTTCTCCATTGTTTTTATTAAAATTATGATTTAATGTGTTTAAATTGTTATGTCACTGTGCATTTATGATACTATTTTTTTTTTTTTTATCATTCATTTATATTGTTATATTTACGTATAGGAGAAGAGAAAACATAGATTAACGAATATTTCATTATTCAGAGTCCGGGTACTGTGTTTTACTTTTCTATAAAAAAATATTTAGCTCAATAAAATAATAATAAGAATGAAATCAAAATTGTGGAGAAACTTTGTGAATTTGCCCTTCAGTAGAATTTTCATTAGCCGTTTTGTACATGACGTCAGACCGGAGGTTGAACACACGGGGCGGGGCCTCGGGTGACAGGAGAAGCACAGCAAAACATGATCTTTCTGTAAAAGGAGCGAAATGGCAACCTCTACTTTTTAAACCACAAACTAGTGTGCTTTTTTATATTATGACCTGCTTTTAATTTAATGAATACTTGGTAGAAAATTCCCGTTGTCCTTGCGTGCAAGTCGGCTTCTCCAGAATCCACCAAACTCAGGTAAGTGCGCTACTATCACCAATTTAGAAAGTCAGATTTGAGCTATTTATACAACACAATTTCTACAGAATTAAAATAATGCAAGTAGTTTTGGTCGACTTGTTTTCATTAGCCTAAAAAACTAGCTCGGTGGGCTAACCGTAGGATTTATAATAACAATAAAGGAATGATAGCACGTTTAACCAATAGAGATAACATTGTATTGCTTTTGCAGCGAGTGGACCAATGGCATTATATGTAAAGGCGGGTCTTATGGTCAACCTAACTTGATGCTGTTGGAAGTTCCAGCGTTGAAGCAAGCAGGCTAATGGGTCTGTTTATGCAACACAGCTGACGTGAGGTTTGTCTGTGAACGGAAAGGGCAGTAGCTAAATAAAGACCATTCGCTCACAGTCGCTTTGTGGTTGTCAATGACACAAAAGACTTTCTGTACAAGCAAACTTTCACGTTTTCTCTAGCAGGCTCTTCTTTGAGGTCTGTATCGAGAATAGTTTCAGTGATCAGTGGGTAGTGTCTGTGAGAATAAGCATTTGCAAGTGTCAGGAGCTTGTTTCAAGTTCTGCAAGCATGCAAAACAGACACACCAACTGAAAGATCTGAATATAGTCAGTTGTATCATTTACCTGACATAGCCTACCAACACAAAGGTGCTTTTAAAAGTTGTAACTTTCATGTAGCCTATGGTTGTTTCAGTAGGTTAGGCTCTCGAGCTTGCCTGGTCACATTTGTTTTACATTATGCAAACATAGCTGTATCCTACATTGATGGCACAGAGCCAGGTCCAGAGACTAGTATTTTTAATTTACTAATATTTTGTAATATTGTCTGATCTCATTCCATAAAAAATGTGGCTATGTCCCACTTTTCATGGATAAACTAGCACTAAACTAGTATTAAAACAGGACTAAACGTATACAGTTCCCCTTGGGAACAATGGTCAGATATGTTGAGGTAGAGTGATTTTACCAGCATTGATACAATTTGTGTGTAGGTGTTTATATGTACTATAGATGCAATATGTGTTTTCAATGGATCTTTTGTGACACTTAAAATAGATGACTATATTACGCTTGTTATTTATGTAGAAATTAAAACTGTGTAAATTAAATTAAATTACAGTATTGTATAATGTTTGGTATTGTACAATTTATTGACAAATCCATAGCCTATATATTTACTGAGAATAATCCAGGTATTTCATCCTTATTTGTGTCCGTTCTGCCTGATCAGTCTAATAAGATTATTATTATTATGTTTTATTATAACCATCCAATCTGACATGATGCTGTTTATTGTATTATTGTCTAGATGGGTCAGACACTGTGGAGGCTGCCACCCAGACAACAACACCATCTTCAGGAAGAGCTCGCAGACCATCTGGCTGACCAAGCAGGAAGAGGAGACCAAGGTAATTAAAAATATTGTGTCAAAATGTTGTGGTCATAACATTATAATAACTTAGTTTTTTTAGTATTAGTCATATGTATTTTATTTTATTTATTTATTTGAGCGGGACAGTGCATGTTAATGAACACACAGGCTTATACAGCATGAATGTAAACATACCAGATTATAGCAAAATACTAATTTCCATCCGTTGTCCCGGGGATTTGGGGGAGAAGGGAAAACAATATAGTACAGTATATAAACAATTGGTATTTACAAACCACTAAAAAATACACATCCTTATATCTAAAACAATACGCTCATATGCACAATTTCCAACACTCATGCTTATGTTGTAGCAGTCCAAGATGTCACTAAATCTAATGCAACTCCATGTGAAGTGTTTCCATCAGACCTCTGCTCCCACCATTTTTATATTTTTCTATTTTTATTTGACATCGTGGGACCCTCTTGTGGCTGGATTTCTAAACAGGCGACACTTTCTAAAGGCCCCATACTTGTTCTATAAACTTACTGTTATATTTATAAGGATGCACAGTTGGAGAGTGCTTAATGCTCCTGCGTTTTGATCTTGAGAACATCAAAGACAAAGAGTGGAGTCGGCATGTCCTCCTTGTATTTCCGTGGCTTTTGCCGTCCACTTTTTACAGAACCCAGTTAATTTTTCTAAATGATTTTATAAGGATCTTTATGGTGCATGTCTTTGAAACACTATTTGGGATTCACTAGTAAGCAACACCAGAGAAGCTAACCCAAATTGTGTTTCTGGTTGTGCAGGGAGGGATGAAGGCCAGAGGAGAGCTCCTCAACACTGCTACGGACCGGACATCTACCATCTGCTGAGGTCACGAAAAACAGGTATCAACTAAACTAATATGTTAACAACTGTACAAATACTAACCAGATTGAACATATTTTACACTAGTCCTGTTTATTATATTGGCGAAAACAGCATGTCGCCGATATTATGGAATCACGGCGGTGTTCGTCCGCGTCCGCAGATCCTAGCTGTGAACGCGATAACTCAAAAACGAATTGCCGGATCAGTTTCAACATTTGCACACAGGTACATA
>JAVQKC010034540.1:0-22120 GCA_036025475.1 Philypnodon macrostomus
AGTGATTCTCCACAGTGTACCCAACATAAAATATTATTATGACCCCACCCTACATCAAACAGGAAGTCGGCCATTTTGGATTGAAATTGGGAGGTCAGGTATATTTGACAGCCTCTAACTTGCACATACTTTGCCCGATTAGGCTCAAACCTGAAATACCTAATGACCCCCGGCCCTGAACACATCTGACCAATATGATGCCAGTTATCTCTATAGCGCCCCCTATAGACTGAAAGAAGAATGTAGTTTTAGGGAAATTTACAAAATTTGGCAAAAACATCCTTTACAAACATCCAGACAAATCAAAAAAGTCAAATAGACCCTTCCCATGTTTGTCATATTATGTGTCTTTATTGCTCGTTGATGATATAAAAACCCTAAGAAATCACACAATGTCTGATTAAGGTGCCCGTTGGTGCCAGTTGGGGCAGACGTATGGGGGTGATTCGCCGATATACACCTTGCTGTCAGGGACGAGTGTAGGCCTAGTTTTCTTACACTTTTCTGTGGAGGCGTATGAAGAGTGACTGTGAGACTGCTTTCTCCTCCCTTCCAGTCCTTATCAGTCTCACCATAGGCTTTAGAGCGCCCCCAGCTGGCGAACAACTGTAAAAAAGAGAATTCTTACAGCATGTGATTTGGTGTGTTATATTTAGAACCTACCTCTGGGGAGTAAAACACTCATTTATGACTAATTGACTGCGTACCTTCCTGGAGGGCTTTGAAGTCACTAATTATGTTTAACTCAATGACAAAATATATGCACGCAAAAGGATGGACAGCCAATAACAGAGGCTGAAATATCATGACGTATCTGATCAACTTTGTACCTAGTGTTTACCTACCACATGTAACTCATCCACACATCCGCTGGCTGAAGTCCTGCTGAAGATCACATATTGTTCTAGTTGGAAAGGCAGAGTATAGGTACAGTATTCACACAGGAAGAGGGGAAGTATGTTTTTTATGGTTCTCCTCTGTCTGCTGCTGCTGCTGTGGCCTGGCTCCACTTCTCTAATGACATCTCCATTGTACGAGGTAGGTGGAAAGCTGCCGGAGACTGCTCTGGATTTCTGCAAAGTACATTGAACTCTTCAACTTTAAACTGTGAAAATACACAACACTCACGACTTTAAACTGGAACTGTAAAACAATAAACTAATGTAGTTTGCTTTACAATTCCTTGGGGCTTTCTCACAGTGCTTACATTATTTATGCGCACCACAATCACGCTGGTGGTGGTAAACTTCCTTGGTAGCGGCATCTGCCCTGGGACACATTGATGGAGACGTGGCTGCCATTTTAGGTCAACGGCCTTTCCGATCACCACCAAACCCACAACCACATTTATAGTGTTAAGTGTGGGTTAAGTGTCTTGCCCAAGGACACAATGCAATATAGTTTTTATTTGTATTTAAAGACATTGGATTATGAGATATTACTTGTTTTGTTCTTACAGGCTCCCAGTCTAGGTAACACAGCTGTAAACACAGGTATGCAGTCATGTTACTCATTTTACTATCATGTGTGTCTGACAACAAGCAATCCATAGAAAGTCTGTAATATTTTAGCGCCTTGAATACATGCTTCTCATTCACAGCATACAAACGACTCCAGCGCTCTGTACAGATGCCTGATGTCACCCATTTAGAACTAATGGTTGTAGTTGGTCCAGATGTCCATGAGGTCCACAAGCAGGACACTGAAAGATACATTCTTACAAACCTGAATATTGTATGTATCTTTGGTTATTAGACATAGAAATCATAAATGTAGTAATCTGGCCCATTTCCACCAGGCCTCTGAGCTGTTGAGAGACATAACACTTGGAGCTAATCTGAGGGTGCACCTGGTCAGAATGATTATCTTGACAGAGCCAGAGGTCTGTAGTTGAATACTTGACTTTTTATAGATTTATATACAAAATCTAATGTCTGCAGTTTTTCTCTTACAGTCAGAGATCCAAATGTCCACAAACATTACCTCTTCCCTTCAAAGTTTCTGCAATTGGGGACAAAGAATTAACCCCTCCAATGACACAGACCCTCTCCACGCTGATCTCCTGCTGTATATTACAAGGTAGGTTAATGAGCAAGTCGAATGTCAACAGTAAATCATTGTAATGTGTTAACCTCTATTAAAGGTATGACCTGGTGTTACCTGATGGGAACACACAGGTCAGGGGGGTAGGACAGCTGGGCGGGGTGTGCTCTGAGGACTGGAGCTGTGTCATTGCAGAAGATACAGGCTTTGACCTCAGCATAACCATTGCTCATGAAATCGGTCACAGGTAAAAGTGAGTCAAACAACAACACCATTTATTTGTTTTGTGTATACATTATTCATATATGATACTAAATCAAACCTATCCTGACGTGTACATGTCTCATTATAAGTTTTGGGATCAACCATGACAGTGTGGGAAACCGCTGCAGCAGCAGTGGGTTCATAATGGCCTCGGACGGCGGCTATAACAGTGTGGACCTGACCTGGTCTTCCTGCAGCAGGCGGCAGCTGCTCACATTCTTCAGGTGTTCAGAGCAGCTGTGCACGACTACAGCTCACAGCAGTAATTGGAAAAAGGATCCTTAACAAACTGAGAACTGAATTACAAAATAACGACACATTTTCCATTAGAATAATTTCAATATTTATTTTAGAATCACTATTTTTCTTGGGTGAAATGTATTGCAGTAATGGAAAAGCTGAATGTGTGAAAGACCTGCCTGTACTGGGAGGTTCTCTGCAGGACTGGAAGCCTGGTCTGTACTATGGAGTCGATGACCAATGTCGAATAGCTTTTGGTAAAACTGCGAGAGCCTGCTCTTTCACCAGTCCAGATTTAGTAAGATGCTATTGCAGTTTAGTGCCACCAGGTGGCATGGCATCTCAGAATACATGATTTTGTGTATTTTTAGTCCATTTTCTAATGCAGGCTTCCTTTTTCAGCCACCCTGTCGTGTCTTGTCTTGCCATGCTAACTCTAATGATGGTAGCTCCTGCAAACGTTTGTTGGTCCCACTGTTAGATGGGACAGAGTGTGGCCCTAGTCAGGTATGGGCTTAAAACATTAAGATTATAAAAATTCTACTTGTCTAATGCGCAATTTCAATCGTTCTTCTATAGTGGTGCCTGAAGGGCCGCTGTGTGTCACCAAATGAGTTGGGCTCTGTTGTAATGGTTCATGGCTCCTGGTCCGGCTGGTCTGACTTCTCCCCCTGCTCGCGGACATGTGGAGGAGGAGTCACCCATCGCACAAGACAATGCAATAATCCAAAGTAAGCGTCATGACGCAAAGAGCAGCCACAAAAGATAAGAACTGTACAAAATATATGCTGTGATTTGTTCAGGCCAGCCTTTGGAGGTCATCACTGTGTGGGTCTGGATATTCAGGCTGAACTTTGTCACCTAAACGTATGTTAGAACTAATGTTTACAGTGTGTATGCGCTAATCAGTTCAGTAGTAGATCCCAGTGTTCATCATTAACAGACCCTTTTATAATAACACCAGTACTAACAGGTAATCTTAGTATATGTGTTTTGTTTTTACAACCACATGTTGCTGTAGCCATGTAAACAAACGCAGCTGGATTTTATGGCAGAGCAGTGCTCTATGACAGATCTCCATCCACTCTACTTGCAACCAAACACTGCATCTTTCTATACCTGGACCCCTGCTATTGGCATATCACAAGGTAAGTCTGAAGAAATATATGTTCTTAAAAATGATTAATGTCTGTCAATAGTGATTTATTTTGAATATATTTAATAGGGACTGAGCAGTGCAGGTATATGTGCCAGTCTGAGGGAGAACACTTCATAGTGAGCCGGGGATCTCAGTTTGTAGATGGGACTCGCTGTGAGTCAGACAGCCCACCTCCCTTCGGCTCCACAACTGCCTGTCTCAGAGGGACATGCCAGGTATACACTGATTTAAAAAAGCCAATGATCTCATGCAAAGTCATACAGTTTATGTGAGTTATAAAGTTTATTTCTAATCAGTTGTTTTTGTCTTGGAGAAGATCTTTGGATGTGACGGTGTTCTGTTTTCTGGAAAAGTATGTGATGAGTGTGGAGTGTGTGGTGGAGATGGATCGTCCTGTACTTTGACCTCGGGCTCCTTCACGGGTGGTCTGGCAAACGGTACTCCGACCTAGACAGTACATCATTCATTGAGATATATATGTATATACGTAAAATGAATTATCATTAACTACTTACTACTATATTTCAGAGTATGTCACCTTCTTGACTGTCCCTGTGAATGCTACCCAGGTTCTTCTTCTAAACAGGGCACCTCTTTTCACACATATGTGTAGGTACCAGTCCCATCAGCATTTTCATCATCAAGGCTTAATTTAATATAACACTGTATCCATCGTTCATTTTACCAGCTGTTATAGCTGAAGGACAGTATATAGTATCTGGAACAGGAAGTATGGCTTTGAATATGACCCACCCCTCCCCTCTGGACGATAACCACCTACAATACCATCTTCACCTGACCTCGGACCTTTTACCTCAGATGGAGGAGCTGGTCGTGCCTGGGCCAGTGCAAAAGGAGATGCACATACAAGTCAGCCAATGAGATCTAATCAGGAAATAAAATGACATGTGCATCATTAACTTTTGTTTTGATGCAGGTATATCGCAAGTATGGAAGAGAATACGGAGAAAGGACTAACCCAAGCATTACCTTTACGTTCTATGTACCAACGCAGAACAGTTCTTTAGCGGTCCTCCAACCTAACGGCAAATGGAGGGACTCTCTAACACCTTGCTCAGTTTCATGTGGCTCAGGTATGGCTTGGTTAAATACTTTATCACAAAAACAGACGTAATGAATAATGAAATCTGTTGTCTGCTTCCAGGTGTACAAAAGCATGTATACATCTGTGTGGCTCAAGACACCAATGAGGAGTTAAAACCACACAATTGTGACACACCAATGCCATTGTCATTCTCCACAGCATGCCAGCTCTCACTCTGTCCTCCCAGGTGGAATTGTCTCTTGCATTAAATACGTAATCACAGTGTACATATTAAATAATGCTCTCTGCAGGTGGGAAACAGGAGAGTTTGGGCCTTGTAGTGTATTGTGTGGTGAAGGAGAAAAGGTCCGTCCTGTTACATGTGTTCAAGAACAAGGAGATGAACTTGTGACTGTATCAGATTCTGAATGTACACTAGATACTGCTCCACATACCACTATAAAATGTAATGTTCACCACTGTCCTGCAAGGTATACCTGCAAATGTAGCATTGATTTGAGAGTGTTTGACTGGTGCACTTCATAATAACTCATTAATTTGCTTACAGGTGGCAAGTGTCAGAGCCGGAGGAATGCTCAGCAGTATGCGGACCAGGAGAGGCTAAACGCGATGTGTTTTGTGTCCGTGAAGAAGCTGGAGAGGATGTCAAAGTGGATCAGAGTTTTTGCTTAAAGCAGTTTCAACCGCCGTATATTGTACACTGTGTAGTAAATGTTTGCCCGCTAGGATGGGAGTCTCAACTGGAGGTAAAGTGAGTTAAATACCAGTTTATTTCACAAAACTAGAAAGCACTGTGTGTATCTTCTCCTGCTTGTGCTTCTGCAGGACCAGCCCAGAGTAAAGGTTGGCTTGTTGCCACGGTCAAGACTAGATTCTGTGTACGTGTGGAGCCCTGTTATTAGCCAGTGCTCAAAGACTTGTGGCAATGGTATGTGAAATGAGAAGTAATCGTTAAAGAAAAAATACTTGTACTTCAAATAAGCTTACCCTGATGTTTATGTAGGAACCCTGCAGGTGTGGTTTTCCTGTGTGGACCACCAGACCAGACTGGGTGTGCCTGACTTTCACTGTAATGCATCCAACAGACCACCATCTTATAGTGAGATTTGCAATGTATCCCCATGTCCATCCATGTGAGGACTTTATGATTCAAATGTAATCCTATGACATGTTTAGTGTTTGTTCAACTTACTGTGCCTCTTTTTTTACAGCAGGTGGCGCTCTAAGCAAGGAGTCTGCAGTGTAACGTGTGGAGGAGGGGTGGCCAACAGAGTGCTGTACTGTGCTGTAGAAATAGAAAAAGAGGAGATACTTGTGGAGGATACAGAGTGCCAAGACTTCCCTAAACCAAAAGCTGTGGTGGCATGTAACACCCACAGATGCCCAGCTAGGTACAATACAACGTTTACATTTGAGAATCATCAAGTTAAATATTGAAATAATAAAAATAAATACTAATAATAATACTTTCATCTATCCAGGTGGAAGGTTTTGCGGACATTAGCCTGCTCAGTGTCTTGTGGCCTGGGTGTAGCTCAGAGAACTATTGTATGTGTTCAGTTTTTCAATGGGAAAGAAACTGTAGTGCCAGACGACACTTGCCATGCTGCAGTCAAACCAGCAACCACTGTGCCTTGTCTTATGCAAGTGTGTACCTTCAGATGGGAGGTGAAGTCTTGGAGTCAGGTAACTTTTGTGGGATATAAAATATGACACCCCCCAAAAAATCAGCATTGGCAAACAGAAAACCCATGCTTACTGTTGCTTTTATTATTGTAAGATTAACATCAAGACATTGACAATGCTGCTGGGTTACTCTCCAGTGTTCTGTAAGCTGCGGCTATGGGATCCAGTCCAGACCTGTGTCATGTGTGGGGCCCTCAAAACCGGAGCCTGTCAGTCCATTGTTTTGTATGCACACGCCTAAGCCCATCACTATTCAGGGATGCAATATAGACTGCAGAGACAAGTCACCAGCACCAGTTGTCAACCCTATTATGAGCACTGCAACAACTATCGCAATGTTGGGGAACCACACAGAAGGACCACTCCCCTCTCCCACTGCGGGCCTCAAAGATACACGCCATCATCACGTGGCTCATATACATACAAGTCCAACAGAGGCAATCACTGTGCCGCCAATTATCACAACCACCACACCGCCAAAATCCAGTTAGTATGCATACACATTTCTTACCAGTTCTCATACAAAATAGTACAGCATAACCATTACAGTGTGCTTCTTAACTAGATGTGTGTGGACAATTACTGTTGGAGGAATCAGGTACATTAGACCTCACCAATGTGACTGGCCGCTGCACAGTATCAATAGGACGATCCTTGGATGAAGTCATTCACATTACAGTGGAATCCAGCTCCTTAAACTGCAGCATGAGTAAGCTTAACTCAAGAACTTTAGTGTGGTTTTTTGTAGTAATGATCTGTCTGGTTTCCTGCAGAAGAGTATGTGGCCTTCTTTGACCGACTCTCCTTTGTGAAGAAGTGTGAGCAGGTCACAGGGAGTGCATTAACCACCAGAACTAATGTCGTCTTGGTACGTCAGCATCTACAGAGAGCTGGGAATGGAGTGCTTCTCAGTTATAGCTCTCAGAAAAATATCAAGAAAAATCCCCACCAGGGTAAGAAATCATGCTCAGTCAGAGAAAGCTTAGAGAAAACACATGTAGTGGTACCTTTAGGAGTACCTAAGTAGTATTAACAATAAAGACCCACTATTATGTATGTGCAATCCAATTCAAACTATGTTCTATGTGCGCTATACAATATGTTCTATGTGCGCTATACAATATGTTCTATGTGCTCTATACAATATGTTCTATGTGCGCTATACAATATGTTCTATGTGCGCTATACAATATGTTCTATGTGCGCTATACAATATGTTCTATGTGCGCTATACAATATGTTCTATGTGCTCTATACAGTATGTTCTTACTGGTTATGTAATTTTGTCTCCCACTGTAGCTTGTGACGTCCAGCTCTTTGCTCCCATGGGCATCTTTGTGAATCCTAGAACTTTGAACAGTAGTCACACATGCAGGGTCCTCATCAATGCTCCTCCCTCAGTGAAAATCAAGATTCAGGCAAAACACATAGGACTAATATTCAATACCACCAACTCCCAGTCCACATATATAATGGTATATATAAGCTCTTTAACATGTTCTATATAGTAATTCTTATGCACCAGTCATTAAAAGTAATTTTATCATGTTTTGTGTCTTGTACCTAGATCAGGGACATGGATGCCCTGAAGACCAGTGTATTCAAAGGACCACAGTTGTTTGTTTGGCATTCCTCTGGAAACATGGCTGAGGTTGAATTTCATGGAGACTATCTGCGTTTCCAAGGGGCCTTTAGAGCTGAATATTATTTTATGCGCCATTAATATTACTCTTTGTATAACTATGACTAAACAGATAGTCAAAATGCAATGCATGTTTTGTAATAATACGATTACCAACAGGAAAGGCAGGTTCCCAATAAAAACTCAAATTAGAAACTGGAAATCACATAAAAAATAGATATAAAATGTTTTCTTTATGTCATTTTTTATACAATTTACAGAATAACAAATTCACACATTTTGTCTCAAAGATGCCTTGAATACCATACATTTTTAAAAAAGCAGCTAAATAAAGGATTTCTTTGGAGTCCAAACTCTGCACACATCTATGCAAAAGCATGGCACTTTGCCATTACTTTGGGACTTGTAAATTCCAGCTCACACAGACGGGGAGAACTAAAACACTGCAAGGGCTATAGTGGGATCAGTGCTTGGCTCAAGCCGTATCCTCCAGAAGGGCTCTCATGTCCAACAGAGCATCTTCTACAGCCCGGGCAAACTTGGCAGCGTTTGTCTCCTCGCAGCTGTTGAAGGCTGTGATGGCGATGTTGATGTGCTCATCCATGGGATTGTAACACACTCCATAGCCATCTGGCACCATCGGACCAAAGCACATCACACAGTCTGTCTTCGAGCCAACCTAGACAGTGAGCCGGAGAGAAGAGCACAAATATTCAACAAACAAATATGACAAGATATAATTATTTCCACTGTGCTTTCAGACAGTTATTGTATAAATATAATGTGTAAAAGAACCTGGCTGGTGAAGAGATTATAATGCTGTGCCACAGCATATGAAGTGTCCATAAACATTTCAGGCATTGATGTAAGGTCCTCAATACTTTGCATTTTCATCCCAAGTAGATGCCTATCTACACCTAGTCCATGAATTGCCTGAAAAAAACATTCCATAGTTATTGTTTAAACTTAAAATGAGAGAGAGGCACAAATATGGAGTGATTACATTGTATGTGTTGTCCTTATGTCTCTGAACAGCCTTCTGCAACAGAGCCAGCCTCTTTGTGTTCTGTTGGCAAAATGCACAGCTCAGTCAGCAGGCACAGTTTATGCACATAACTTGTAAATGATGTACCTCTTTAGATGGATCTACCATGGCTTGAACAAAACTTAATGAGTCACCAGTAGTAACGCGAATGCCTTCTGTTCGGCCATATTTAAACATCCGTAATGATGCGCTCTCATAAGTAGAGCAACAAGTGTTGTACATTCTGCAATGTAAATATAGCACAACAAATAAATACAACACTTTTTGATGAAGCACAAAAACCCAGTTCTTACCTAAAATAGGCCAGTTGTAAAGCCATTTGAATGAAACCATCAGGACTAAGGCCGTGTTGCTTTGGCACATTTTTTCCAAATTCAGAAAACAATACTACCTTTACATCTAGGTCATGCACCATTCTGAAACAATAAAACAAACTGACTGGATTGCACAGAATTTAAAAAAGTGAACTAATAACTCTGACAGAACGTACATATTCAGATTTTGTTTGGCTTTCTCTATGTCTCTTTTGACCTCTGGTGTGATGTTAAAACGCAGTTTCTGGGGCATAGACAAAGGAATCATTGGAGAGCGAACTAATTCAGTCTTCTGCCTGTTAAAGAAAAAGTTTTGACATTTGAAAATTGTTAAATAATAAGAAATACTAATGAATAGATTGTATTAGACTTACATGCATTTAACTACATAATCGATCAGATAAACAATAGGTGGCCCTTCTGCAGGAGCATGTTCATACACCAGTCCACATGTGCCATCTTCCCCTACAATGAACTGAGTAAGATTTGGAAGAACATTAACCATGTTTACTGAGTTTTATTTCTCAACCCAGTCTTTTCAAACCAACCTGTAGTGTTTTATCAAACCAGCGATTCCCACTGTTCCAGCGGGCCCCTCCTCCATGTAACATCTGGGCAGCCACACGGCTTAGGTAAAGCTCATCTGACACTCGTGGCATTGGGGCATCCAAACAGACTGTAAGGATACTTTTTTGGATGGCACGGACAGACTCCTTATTTGTCTTATCTGAAAACATTAGGTAGAAATGCACAGTTTTTCTTTCAAATATAAAAAATATATGTTGTTTTGGCTTACCTTTGATAAGATTGTTATACGCTTTCCCCCATGTATTACGATGCTGTGATGTTAGGATACCAATGGGCTCCTTATTTGTCTGTAAAGAGGAGTTCCAAATTTTTTCTAGTTGCATATAAATCTGGTCCACCGTCAGCGGGGTGCCATCACTGTTGTATACATCTAACACAAAGAACTGAGGGGAGAAAATGGGTCAGGACGATTATGGAAAATGAATTACTAGCTTCAGATGACATCAATATTGGAACAATTAAGGGAAGAGCAGCAGTGCCACCTAGAGTACCTGAAAGTTGTGGACTACAGTAATGTGTGTGGACGGTGACTTTCCTTGGGAATAAGTGACGACTGTATCTCTCTTTGGTCCAGGGATACGACAAGAGGACAGGATCTGGTAATACTGGTCCATACACAACGGTTTTCCACTTAGATATTCTACAGGCAAGGTTTCACTACGAGACAATGCATTAGGTCATTTGGATGATGTTAGTAAATATGAATATTAATGAATAAAAACATATTTATGAACTGTGCAACTCACGTATCAATCATCTTTTTAAAGTCCAGAATTCCGGCTATAAGTTTGGCAGCAAACCTATAACACAATTGTATTAACGGCATTTGACAAACATCTGAATAAAACAACACAAGCACACACGTCAATAAAAAATGCTTGTACATAACGTTATCAGTGGCATTTACAAGTACTGTATCCAATAGACCAACAAATCATTGTAGAGTCAAGGGTAGATTAGAATCTTAAAACTGTGGTGCTTGATTTATTGGACTATTTCTCCATTGGGACTGTTTTGTTCACTGCATGTCCCATGGGTCATAGTATTTAAAAACAGCTGAACGAAGCTATGAGCAGCCAACAAGCTTTAAATAGCCTTAGCTACAGAGGGGGAACCCTGAGTAAAGGTTGGCCTGACACACTGGATTTAAGAGAGCTTGTTTATACTGTCCTTCAACATAAAGTAAATAATTTTACAACTGACTCATTAGTATGCTTATAATCAATCTATAAACATCAATAGAGCTATCATTAAGCACTAGTATGTTTTTAGCGCTGCTGTTGGGGTTCACTGGTAGCTTCTTTACAATGCCGTGCTAATTCAAGGGCTGACAGTTTGTCCAAATCTACTTTCTTGACCACCAGGAACAGAAAAAATATAATACATAAATATCAGATTATTTTTCATTGGTTGTAATTTATTTTATTTTCTAACATGAACAGTAAAAAAGATAGTGATTTATGTTGTGATTTTTTATTTTTATTTTTTACCTCATCTGTCCTTGTCGATCTTGAAAGTGCATACGGGGCAGCACAACACCAGGACTGGTATAGACTGCCACTGGCATACGACAGTCTAAATAGGCTGACTGCATCCACCATTCAGAAAGCTACAGTCACATTCAAAGGGAGATAATTATTGACATCTCACAACAAACTACAATACTGTGTCACATTCTGTATAAACTAAAACACATGAATCTACCCAGTTCTCTGTCTTGCGTGCACGTCGCTCCAGGCTTTTCTGCAGACGTTCACCCACACCTCCTTTGAGGAGCTCCTCAATGAGCTTCTGCGTGTGTCCAAGTTCTTCTTCACTTACAAGTGGCTTTAAAGACGCTAGATAGCGCTCACATGTTTGTTGTATAGGTGGCACTGGCATTTTTGGCAAACTGTCTTGATGGGCTGTGGACCTCTCCGAATGCTGTGTGATTGGTCTCACCAGTCGACAGGGCTTTACAGCACCTGGTCGCAGCTGAAAAATATGTGGGTCATTTCAATGAATTACTGGCATTTTATAGTGTTTTATATTGTCATCTATATATGCACTGTGTATCTGTTCTTTTCAGGTCTGTGACAACTGACACCAACTACAACTGAGCAAGCTGACAAACAGTTAGTTAAGCTACTTTGGTACAGGCCGGACAACTCTACAAATAGAAGGTTGTGCCTGTTGCAACCTTTGGAGTGACACCCAAAACAAACACACCTCATACTCACTGTGTTATAAATATATAATAATATAATACTATAAACTAGATGCCATATTTTAAAGCTGTAAATGTATTTAGGCGTCAAATGTAAATGCTGGTCACTATTAAAATATTATACACTAGCCTGATTGAAACATTTACATCATGTATAGTCTAATACAGCAATGGTCAAGCACCTGCAATTAGAACTCTAACTTCAGGTATTGGTGTTTTATGCTGGAAAAAGGCACTGTTGATGAAGCAAAAGTGCCTTAGCAACAGCGAGACACTCACAAGGAAAAGTAACCGAGGTATTGCGGATTGTAGTCTCCTATTTGACTCTCGTGTGCACAAGCTAAATAATATGCGCTACTAGCGCACAACATTTGCCCATATTGCCGAAGTCATTTCACAATAAAGATATGCCTTAGGTAAAAAGTAGTAGTATTAGTAGGCTTTACAGGCCTAGGCTAAATAACTCAGAAATAATGTCGCACTGTTGCTACCCGGAGCACCCCCTCCCACTTCAAAGTGCTGCCGTAAAGCTTAACGTACGTAGCATACAGTGTCAACATTTGTTCTTACGCACCAAAAATAAAAATGGGCTAGTCTTTAAACGTAATGCACTCACCGCTGTTCTGACAAATACCCCAAACATGCTGTCACATAGATGCGTCAAAAGCCTGTCCCGGGAATAAAGATGAGAGAAGCTCGCGCAATCATGTCAAGGACAAGCAGCGCACCTCTCCTCTCAGCTGTCCGCGTGTACCCGCCCCCCTCGGTCATACCGAGAAACATAAACGCGCGCTCCCCACCAATGTCTCTTTTAGGTATAAAGTAAAGTTGGATACTGCACTTTGAAGAGGGGTTCATTGACACTAATTAAATAAAGATCAAATGCACTCTGAACAGAGACATGTCTGTGTACTATTATTGAGAGAGAAATTACTTCAACAGTGTGATATGATGTGAAAATATAGGCCTACAGCAAACAGTATGTTTGTGTAATGTTACAGTGTAATGTATTAATTAACAAAACTCTAACTGGTACAATACGCTGACGTCCATATAGCTTATATCCCTGCATAACCTGCTTTATTTAACACTTAAATATTTGCAGTTAAATTCAATGCATCACGAGTAATAAATTATGTTGTTTTATTGATAGATTAAGACAAACCGTGATGTAAATAATGCATGTAAAGAAAAGAATAATAATAATTTTGTGTGCCCCATGCAGCGTGCACATATCTTCATCAACCACATGATGGAGCTCTTCCAACGTCCCAAACTGTTGTAATTCATTTCAAACTAAAGGTTGACTATACCATCCATCCCGGGCACATCACCAGCACAGAGGATTTTCAAAAGTACAGTGCATGAAGGCAGTGTGATAAGATATGTACCAACAACGTGCAAAAGTAGATTTTTAGATTTCAATTTAAACAACTTTCAGAAACAGAGCAGAAAGATAATTTGTGTCATTGTTTATTTGAAACCATTAAAATAAATGATACAAAGCAATATAATATAGACCTACACACATCAAAACGCTTCGATTGCTCTCGTCCAACCGCTACCTGTTAACAATGACTGTTTTAAACACATATTCTGAGTGGAGAATATCTGCTCAAGGTCCGTGTATTGCCAACTCACAAACTCGGATAGTCCACCTGAACCCAACACTGAGATCAGGTTCGAAATGTTTGAGGAGTCCATATGATCCGAGTCCCCGTTCGAGTCTTCCTCAGTCCTCATTCTCTTGAATGGTACTGGCCCAAAGTCTGGCAAATAAAACTCTGGCTCTACAATATAATAACTTGTGTCCATCTTTCGCTTCTTAGCGTAGCAGTGCGCACCCTGCGGCTGTTTTGGCTGCGCGCAACAGTCTGAGTGGAAGTATCCATTCGTGACAGTAGTCACCACATGCGTGTCCAAGTCCAGGACAGTCTTTTGGTTGGTTGTGTTTGGGACAGGTAACTCCCAGGAGGACTTATCTACACAACTCCAACAGGCTTCTGAAACCATGAGGTCAGAGTCACTTGGTGGAACCATTGCGCAGGCTGATGCGTCTTGGTGCGCCACCTCTGCAGGCAGATCGGTGGGCTGGTGCGCTCCGCAGTGCCAAGTGTCCGACTCAACACCAGTAAAGTTGCTGTAGAAGTCATCAGCCAACTCCTTAAAGCTCCCGGTAATTTCAAGGTATTCTTGCTTTTCTCGGACTGCAACCACGTCCTCGTAATGCTGCGTCCTCTGCGTCTGCGACAAGTTTTTGCTCATATAAAACTGCCTAGCGTTTCTCAGTACGTACGTTACCAGTAAGTTCTTGTGGAGCTTGATGCCTCCTCTCTGTGTCCTGGAGCTTTGGATTTTCCTCAAAGAAATGGAGATCAGGTTTTGTGCGTCAAAAGCACACTCCATTCTGTGGCGGGCCACCCTTTTCTGTGTCAAACTGTTTCTTCCCTACTTAAAGTAATAAATGTATCTTCAGTTGAGATTCCTACTTGATTCGGGTAGACTGTGTCCATAGCGCTCCATGTCTTCCCAGTAAGGGCATGGATTTGCAACTCTCATCTTTCCTTGCCACGCCCTCACGTACACATTGTCCAATGAGAAGGAGGCGGTGCATCTGTTATACGCAAATAACACTACTAGCCTCATTGAGAATGCACGTAGGAACGGGCATGCTGCATTTCACCGGGTTCCTTATAGGCTACATCTCGAAAAAATCACCAGGTGTCAATGTGGAACAGAGCAAAGTAGAACAGAGTAACCAATGGTCCACTTTATAAGAGGAAGTGTTTGGTGGTCATTTTAAAAGATGTGCAGGGAAATGTAATGCTGATAAATTGCCAATACTAAACACAGATATTTAAAGCATACAAAAAGTGGAACAGTTAAAAAAACAAAAAAACAAACACAGAACAGAACACTACCAGTAAATGATGCCTTAGTGACGCCTCTGATAAATAAGTGCACTGGGCTACATGGGTAAAAACACTTTATAGAGAGATTATCTGTCATCCATGGCCCACATGTGTTTGTTGCAGATGGTTGACATCTTACTGAACACCTGGGGAAGACTTTGATTTTTTTGCCAAATAAGTGAATCAAGAGAATATCCACTATTATGTTGTCATGCTCTTATAATAAAATACAGGTCAACACAAGCACTCTGAAGGAGTTGATTTATATTTATCATGCAGTAATAGCCTATATGGTAGTAGGCTGCTGTCATAGATCACTATATATATATATATATATATTATTTTTAATTTTATTTTTTAAACATATATATTTTACAATATCTTTAAAAAATAATGATAATATACATGATATTATTTATGGGTATATTATTTAGATTTGGCAACAACAATACAAAAAAGGTGAAACATTTAGACATATTAGACAAAACAGCTTGAGTATCATTACTCAGTATCATTTTTCAACTAATCATGTTTACTGAAAACATTCAGTTTAAAAGAGCTCTATTATTACTATTACAAGCACAACATTAAAAACAAGTCTGATTGTTGTCTTCTCACAACCTTTTTGTGACGTATATAAAAATAATGTTTTCAATGTTTTCAATTTCCCAGTTTGAGCATAGATTATATTTGTATGGCCTGTTGCAAATAAAACAACATTATAATGATATGTGAGCCCTTGCAATGTCACAAATGTTTCTGAAGTTTTTCCCTTAAATTCAATAAACATAACTAATACTGTTTAGCATGTTTTAGCATAAGTAGCATAATGAATGAAAAACAAGATTTAGTGGGTCATTCAGTGTGATGCATGGCAAAAAAAGGTAAATAGTAAATAATAAAAAGTCAAAAATAATAAAGACTATGCCAACTAAATAAATATAAATGTATTTTTAACCCAAAAGTAAACTGTGTGAGTTTCTGTCTTTATCCTACATTGTGTGAGGTGAATGAATGAACCTGCTTTACTTTAGATCATTCATGCTTTGAGGACTATGACTTAGAAACTTAGTTTTTCAGAACTAAAAGTGAGGAGAAAAAAATACAGCAAAACAAAGCTGTTTTGAGTTTTTGGGGTTCCTCGTCTTAAACAGAGCTAAGATATGCTGCTCTGGAGAAGATGCACACAATTACTTGAGAGAAGAGGGGGTGCTTTATTTACATATGCAATATGCATAAGCAAGGTTACTGCGAGGGTGAAATAACCGGCAGATAGAAGCAGAAAAAGAAGGAGGTGTTTGCTATGTGTTTGTGTGGATGTTGGTGATGGAGAGCGAGTGTGAGGGAGGGTATGGGGGGCAGAAAATTGGTGTTATCAATATTTAACCAACCCTTCCAGCATATTTATGGCAGACAATAGAGCAGACATGCAACTGTCTCATGTGAGTGGAAGTGTATTTATTACAGACTGAAATGGAGGCTGTAAATAGGATGTTCATTGATACACCCTTGCCACATGTCCATGTGCCCTGATATGGTATATACCACTAACAGAGGATTTTTGTCCAAAACAAACTAATAGGCTAACAAGATGGTTAACATGTCCAAAGCTGAAGTGTATTGCAATTATTCATTAGGAACATATTTCTACATATGGCGAGCAGATGTATGTAATACAATCAGTTTGGAGCAGAGATGCAATGAAAAGAGAGAGAAGAAGTAAAAAGTCTAGAGTTTTTTTAACAGACCCATGGCCTCTCCGAAATGTTTCCATGTGTTGTGTCTGAGCACTCTGAGAGCAAAGAAGGAAAACATTCTCTCCTCCAAACCACATGCAACAGATTCTTTCTGAAGCCAAATAAATCAACCCAGTGTTTCAGATCATGTGACACTTTTTGTGCTTTGTGTTATTCCCAACATATCCTGTTTCAAGCCTGCTGCTACCACACTTTATTCATGCGCACACAAAGCCATAGCTGCGCATGCACAAGCACACACTTTCAGAGTTTCCATTTCCTGTGCGTAAGATCACCTGTGCAGACAGAATGGCGTGCTTCAATGCCGCATGCTCAGGCAGGAAAACAGGAAAGGGAGTTCAAGGGTGTCCAACATAAAATAGTCCCAGAGTTAGGGGAAACCCAGAGCTCATGGCAGCACTCCAGTTTCTGAAGACAGTAAGTAAAGTTTCTGCTTTACTGCCATCATGTGCTCTACTTCTGCCTCTACAAAAAGGTTTGAAAAAGTTTCCAACATCTGCTAACTTATGGACACTCATAACTGTATAACGTAGTACCATCGTTAGTTCTCATTTTCTCCTATAATCTCACTCACGGCTCTAACTTTGAATATTTTTTACTTACTTAGTAGTTATATGTGACTTGCCATAATGATCAATCACCCTATTCTATTGGGACAACAGTGTTCCCCTGTGCATCTGACAAGCATTCCTATCCCATTTACTGTCAAATGGGCTCGGCTCTCTTTGCCTGAGCTCAGATGCAGATTTATGCCAGAGCAATGCCGGTTCTTGCATATTAGATGAAAGCCTTGTTTGCATATACCCGCTCTCTCTAGTCCCCCACCATCCCCTCCAATCCACTCCCCCCTCTTTCACTCTCTTCCTTTTTTCTGAGGCGTCACTTTAATATGTATGCAAATGTGCTGCGCTCCACGGGCAGATATGTGTGGAGTCCTGTCCTGCAGTCAGGAGGTGTAGGAGAGATTGTGTTTGTATTTATGAGGCATGGGCCCTGGCGCTCTTGGGAGAAAAAGCTGTGAGTAGTGCTGTGGTGGAGGCTCTGCAGTGCAGGCAGAATGCAGATATGGTAATAACAGAGGTCATGGTTGTCACTAATGATAAGAAGAGACAATTAGACAATAGTATAGCTGTAATGTAACCCGCCCGGCACGTACATGTGCTCATTTACACATACAAACTAGCTGTGCACCCATAGCTCCGTTGTGAACTGACAAGAGACTTTTCGAGAATATTCCCCACACCACAGCTTCGCTCAGCCAAAGAGAGAGAGTCTGTGGTGATGCTGGACCATTCTATTGATCCTAGTTATGCCACAGAGCAGTGAGGATCACTGTCAGAGGATGAGCCACAGGAGACAAGGTCAGGTCACATATGAGTGAGCGAATCTTAACCCATTTCATCAGTCTGATGCTTTTCAAACACATTTCAAAAGCAGGATCAATAGTGTTTCCACAATATATGCATCTCGAGTAACAATTAGCATACAACCATTCATTTTTTTATATTCTAAGAAGTGTTATAGCTTAAAATGTTCTAAATCCTATTGAAAATAAATATGAATGTCTGATATTATGTTCAAGACATAATATGTTGGCTTGGTGCCAATCAGTGATCTACTAAGACACGCACAGGGCGAGAGAGAGAGGGAGCTGTGCAAATTAAATGTCTGTTCTCGCTCTCTCACACACACACACAGCACACACAACCCCTTCCTCCATCATGAATAAACCATACTGTGTCTATGAGTCATATACCACCCCCACATCCCTCGAACCCACTCCCCCATTCGGAACTGCCAGAGTAAAAACGCTAATTAACGTGATGGCTAGCTGCAGCTCCTGTCAGCAGCTTGTGGGGGCCTCTCAAGCAGCTAGGCTCCAGTGGTCTCTGGTTTTAGCAGCTCTCCCTAGCCTCCATCTCTGGAGAACCAGGGCCCCCTCATTCATATTCAGCCCCAGTCACGGGCACCTGGAAACAGCCAGCACCAACGGCACCAACGGCACCTCCACCACAACACTACCCCCATAATGTCAGTCTGCCTCAAAACACCTTAACACATCTTCTCCACCAACTCTTACTAGCATCTAAGACTAAACTAAAAACTGCATTAAGGAGATGTGGGGGCTTGAAACTATTGAAACTCCATCTAGGAGATGACACAAGCCAACTGATGGGTTGAATCACCCAACGGTGGAGAGAGAGACCGAGAAAAGAGAGAGGAGCTGCGTGCCTTGGTGGACTAGCTCTGTAACCATAGCAACGCAGCCGGGAGAGCTAGAAACAGGAACATACAGAATCTGTTTCTGCTGAGACTTGCACATGTGGCACAGTACTGCCTCTCCTCTGAGAAGAACTAAAGGAGAGGCGTGTGCGTGCTTGTAGCTACACAATGAACACACCGTATCTTTAACTGAAAAAAAACAAACACATTAAAACAAAATACATGAAATGAGTAAAAGTGGTGTGAATTTGGCCTAATTAGGTTTAGGTGGTGTTGTAATAGGAATAGGAAAGAGGCTGTTGAAAATTGGCTTCTCAAAGAGATACGTGGCAGTGTGTAAGGGCTTTATGAAACATACATGTCTGCCTGCCTCCCCTCCTCTCATAGTGACTCACTGCGACTCACTGCTTCTGGTAAAACCAACTGTTTAGTGCCACATTTCTGTCTCAACTACTGAATATAATATGGTGGAGGTTGATGTGCAGCTCCAAGATAAATCATAAAACACAAAATAAATGGACTACTTTTCTCTGCACAGAGTTTCTTTGCCTGTGCCTCTCCGCCGCTCCCCGTCTGCCTATCTTTTCTCTCCCCTCTCGTTCCTTCTTTCTACAGGCTCAGTCTAACCTCCCCCTCCCCTTTCCTCAAGGGAATAAAGGTCGTAACGCAAATGATTACTCAAACCCGAGTTGCCATAGAAACAGAGTCATGTGACTAGAAGAGGCATGCATAGACCACAACAAAGAGGAGGATCAGGAACCAGTGCTGGAAAGAGCTGTAGCTCGCCTTGCTGGTGCCTCAGTGTATTTCACTCAAATTCAGGCTTTTAAAAATAGGCAGCAGCGTGAAGCACAGGGGAGAATACACAGCGAACACAGCGGCTGAAAAGAGCTAGGAGCATGAAGGCTGTAATGAATCTAGGCTGGAGCACTGCAGTGTGCCATATATTCAACCATTCACTAGCACACCAAGGGTGTGTCCTATTCATCATGTCCTTCGTGAAGGCAGAGCTCAGGCGCCAGTTGTCTGGAATTTTTGTGAAATGGCGTCAGTTGTAGAAATGTAGATGCTGCTAGGTTTGTGCGTTTTAAAATACAGGCTTCAAAACAGAACTTTTTCAAGACCTAGATTTTTTTTTGCAAGAATTTCAATAGATCTGTGTCACTGAAGAATGGCACACAGCACTATACTGTCTTTACTTACAAGCTTCCCTTCAAAACAGGTTAAGAGTGAAGCAGTAGAGCAACAGACTTTTCAATTATACATGACCAATGAAGGTTACAGATTAACAGGAAAGTCAAAAAGCAAACCATCAAAGTCAAGTGTCTGTATATTTTATGCAATCAATCTGTAATACAACTTAAAATACAGCTAAATGTGAGAATTACTCCAGGATTTAAAGTGGTCTTGTAGCATAAACCTGAATAAACTTGCAGAGGCGGATAAACACAAAAGTCAGTCAAAGGCAGAACCAACACCTGGTGTAGGCTGAGGAGGTGGCCTGCCCCAACAGGATTCAGTTATCCTGCCTCCACCCCCACCAGATTAGTCTAGGGCTCTGGGTGAACTCAGCGACCTACGACCATCTCTCACATGCCACCAGTATTCCCACCATATGTCCCAGTATAAAATCTTATGCCACTAAAAAATCTCTTATGAGTCAAAAATCAACAAAACATGTAGATAATAATATGTAATACGAGTAATAGTCACATTACATTACTCTGGTGGGGAGACTCAACTAGCAGAGTCTAGGCTCAAGAACATTTTTTTCAGATGATGTCACTACATCTGTGGTTATGAACACTTGGTACTCTGTGTTTCCGTGTCTGAACTCATACAGAATAGTATGCATGACCTTCAACATTAATAACATAATAACATAATAAAGTGGGCATCACATTTGGGTCTATTGTGGGGTATTGCACCCTTACTACTGCCCATTTGCCTCAAAGTCCACCTCAGGTCCCATGAGATTTCTTGCAGCAGCTGAGTGCTCAGTGGTGTCTGCAATTATCCTGTGTCTAGACAATGTCTAGTGAAAGACAGGGAGATTCACATACTGCACAGGCTGCACGCCACAAAAGGCCAGAAACAGACCATTTTGCTCTTGAATGATGACACTGATGTAAATGAAAGAAGAGAAAAATACCACTCAGACAAATACAAAATATAAGTAGCTTTTGGTTCCTCCTTTTTACCCGAAAGTCAACACAACAATCATTTACATCTATTTTTACACCAGATCCTTATCTAAAATACCCTCTCCTTTTATCCAGGCTTGGGGTGGCACATATGGTGATTTCTTATGGCACTGTGTTGGAAAAGTGAACCCCTGGCACTGGAACTAACAACTGCACTAATAAGGATTATAACTCAGAGTGCTAACATGGGAGAGTGAGTTACCATTTAAAACAAAGCCATATATATAAAACAAGAACTCTAGCTCAGAGAATAAATTAATTATATACACTGTGTGCCCATATATTATATATATTATATATCGGCGAAACAATGATCCTAGCTGTGAACGTGATAACTCAAAAACAAATTGCCGGATCAGTTTCAACATTTGCACACAGGTACATACCATAAAGACGCCAAACTCGATTTGGGTACTTCTTCGATGAATATTAAGTAAGTAATTAATTAATAACGGGCCAAAACTTTGAACGCAATAACTCAAAAAGACTTTGCTGGATCTTTTTCAACTGTTGCACACAGGTACATATCATGAAGATGCAGAACTGGATTGAGTTTGGTACATCTTCGATAAATGACAATTAAGTAATTCACAAATTAATGTTTTAATGCACATTCATTGAGCCAATAATCCTGCTGAACATAAATGAAATTGCGTGAATTTTGCCACATTGATCCGGGCAATTGTATACTTAATGTACATAGGCACATTACAGAGGTCAAATAAAGAATGCCTCTATAGCGCCCCCATGTTTATGACCCCTATGGGACCC
>JAVQKC010034549.1:0-22390 GCA_036025475.1 Philypnodon macrostomus
CTGAGTAAATGTGACTGAGTAAATGTGACTGAGTAAATGTAACTGAGTAAATGTAACTGAGTAAATGTGACTGAGTAAATGTAACTGAGTAAATGTAACTGAGTAAATGTAACTGAGTAAATGTAACTGAGACTGAGTAAATGTGACTGAGTAAATGTGACTGAGTAAATGTAACTGAGTAAATGTAACTACCCACCTCTGCAGATACTACTGAAATCAATAAAAGAATCAGAATACACAGTACAATGCATTTTGTTGTGTATGGTGTTGAGTATTAGGCATCTCTGTGTATACATGTATAAAGGTGTGTATCTGACTCCATAGTCTGTGTAAGAAGACAGAGGTCAGTATGTTTTGTCAGACACTGAGCAGTGCAGAAGTGACCTGACTGTGCAGCTCCTTGTCCAGCTGACTGATGCCCTGTGCCAGTTTGGCCAGCTGCTCAGTGATGACCGCATGATGGATGGCCTGAGCCGTGTAGGACTTCACATCAAAGCCTTCGAAAAGGAAGTCCACATAGCATTCTGCAAATACAGAAGTTACTTTATTTACAGTGGTGAGCAGGCAACCCCTTATTGTTGGGTGAGACCATGATAGTGATTAGATGTTAAGATAAAGTCAGAGAGATCAAACAGAGTTGGTTCGGATGTGCACAGAGGAAAGACAGTGGTAGAAGGATGCTGAGGTTAAAAGTGCCAGAGAAGAGGCCTAGAGGAGGACCAAAGTGGAGATTTATGGGTGAAGTGAAATTAGATACGAAGCAGATGGATGCATTCTACAGAACTACGATATTAGCGGCTACAATCTGAGTAAAATAGCAACATTATTATTATGTTGGGAAATTATACCCAACACTGCAGATATGTCAATCCTGTAATATGCTCTCTACTTCGAATACATTTGAGTTTTAAAGCTATATCTGAATGTTACACTATCGACGACGCACATAGAGTTAGAGAAAATGCAGATCCGAGCATAACATCGCCAGCCCAAGCTCCTGGAGCTCCGTTTTACCTTCTTTTAGGAGCGAATCCGTGGTGGATTCTCTGGAGTCCTCCATGTTTACATTTCCGGGTGACGTAGCGCTCATTTCTTCTCTCTTTAGCACCAGCTCGATGATGGTGCATTAGCGCCACCATCTGTACGGAGAGCGGACTGACTCACGGCAGACCCGAAAACAAATATATAATAATAATAATAATAATAATAATAATAATAATAATAATAATAATAATAATAATAATAATAATATTAATAATATTATTAATAATAATAATAAAACATAATATTAATAATAATAATAATAATAATAATGCATTTAATTTGTTTTTTAAATGTATTTATTTATGTATATTTGTTTATTCAATTAATTCATTCTCGAAAAAAACACAGAAAATGGGGAACATGGGAAATGGGTAAATTATTATTTGAGACAGCTTATAATAACATTTTAACGATATGTATAACTTGATGTATTTTCAAATGTATGTATTTTTTGAAACAAGACAAAATTACTCACATACAAGTAAAAAGTATGGTGCAGTTAAACGCTTAAATACAACTTCTTCGAACTGGCTGAGCAGCCACACTTTTCAAAATCAATGGAGGGACATTATGGAGGAAATCTATTTGATGAAAAAATAAAAAAAATAAAAAAAAGACTTACAACCTGAATTCCAGAAAAGCTTCAATAATAATTTATATAAATAAAATCATATGAGCCAATATTTTATTCACAGTAGAACACAGACTTGTATAAACAGGTCTCAGGTCTATGTTCTACTTTGATTCAAATATTGGCTCGTGTGATTTGAAAGTCCTTTAGTTCGGATTTTTCTGGAATTCATTGTATTCTCTGAAACGATAAGCAGCTAAATTCAAACCACACTGGAACCACTCACTCTACAGCAAAATCTTTAGGTTGATCTAGATTTGTTAGTAGTACCCTAGAAGTTGTTCTATTTTTGTTCGTTTACATTGTTTTGTTTTATGAAAATGCAGAAAAAAAGAGTTTTTAAAAATGTTTAAATAAAATAGATACTCACACAAACCAGAATATCAGAATAACGACGAGCAGCGGTCTAAAGTTGGCTTTATTTTGTCTTTGAACAAAAAAATGTAATCACCTCCCTCACATTATTCCTGATAGATTCTAGTTCTTGATAAATAAATAATGTTTCAACCAATGTGAGAGTCCTGTGGAAGCGTGTGGGCTCTAAAACAAAAACCCTTATAATACAGCCCACAGAGGGTCTCAGAGTCTCACTTTAAACCCTTATAATACAGCCCACAGAGGGTCTCAGAGTCTCATTTTAAACCCTTATAATACAGCCCACAGAGGGTCTCAGAGTCTCATTTTAAACCCTTATAATACAGCCCACGTGAAAATGTCTTCCCACACTGGTCACATTCATAGGGCTTCTCTCCAATGTGAAATAAAAATAAAAAAAAAAATAAATGACAAAATACAGATATGACATGAGGTGATGAAGTCAATTGATGTTTTATGTAACATAATGGAGTTGGGGGGCGTGGCTCAGTGGTTGAGCAATTGTCCAATTTTGTCACATTTTTTATATAATATATAACAAAATATATGTATAACAAAACAGTGTTGGTTATAAGGTTTTTACACTACAGCAAACCACTATGGAGTAAACTTTCTATGGCGTCCACAATTTCTTGTTATTGCCATGAATCCCCATGCTCAATGACAACAGCATATGGGGCTCTTCGTGGTTGCAGATCTTTCAGCCTCATTGCTCAGTGATGCCCCCAGGTGGATGAGGACCTCCTTCCTGTCGCTCCTCAGAGAATGCCGCCCTGGCCAGCTGCCCTTACTGCCTGTATCTAAAACCACCCCTGAATACCAGTCTGATCTGGTGAGCAGCGCAGTCCCTTTAGCTCTGTCTCCAGCATATTCAAAAATACTACAAAACTCACCTGCAGCAGATCTCCGACTCCTCAAACATTTATTAAATGTTGCACTAATCCCATATCATTCTTTACATTTATCAGCAGCATTAATAGACACGAACCGGCTTGCTTTTAGCTCATGGGTGTATTGGTTTGAGTTGGTTTTATAATAGTTCAATGTTTAAGCTTCACGGCAACAATATAAACACCGAAAACTTGATGATTATTTACAAATCTACCAAGAGACAAACTCAGATCCCTCTTTGAGTTGTATTAGTGTATATTATTGACATTTCCAGCAATGCAGTTACCAGTTGATTTGCCAGTGATTGGCCTCTACCACTAGGGGTGCTTCAGTGACAATGCACTTGGAATACACAGAATGGTGTATCCACTCGTTCACCAGTGTATTTGTGGATTATCCATTTATTACAGAGCAAAAGCCAGACAGACATCTGGCGTGCAAAACATAAACAAATAATGAGAAAAACATCTCCCATGAAGATTAGAACAGGGAGGCAATACAGTCCACCCATCAGTCAATAGGTGAATATCATGTAATGTGATCGAAACAGAACATAGACATGACCAGGGCCATGATGTTCACTGATCTCAAAGAGGTTGGTGTATGTATCTTTAGTTCCTTTCATGTATATGCATTGATTTAGCAAATAACCCGGATTTAAATCAGAAAAATATGTGTATTTAATAAATATGTTTGTTTAATGACAAAACACGCAAAAAGAGTAAATAGGCCTTGGTTGGACACATTGTTGGGTGGATGGACGCCTGTAGAAGTGCTGGACCGGTGGTGTGTAAAGAGTGAAACGGAGAGCTGAAGTTCAATCCATTTCTTGTAACAAATAAAATAAAATCTACTTAAATATAACAACTTACAGAACCCACATGACCACGAGCACGGGCAAAGCCATATGCTCCATATGCGCCACACCTGCGTCTAATTGGCGCTGCCTTTTCAGCTCTAAGAGAACCAGAAAATGCCTCAAATGGCTCCACCAGGCCTACTGAATTATTGTATTATTCTGTTTTGGTTAAAGGTAACCAGGGCTATATGACTAGAGGATTACTCACTGAACAATGTCCAGTTGGTTGCAGTGTTAACACATAGACTGTCACTCTCACATTCATTTATATGGGTCATTTAGATGCTCCAGACATTATAGTTGACTGCCTGAGAGAGAACATCCTTGAAGTGAAGTGAATGTGAAAAGTAAATATTTTTTGCTAAAAAGGGGGAGAAAATATAAGATATATTCTTCTCTCTGCTCTTTTCATTTGAGTTATTGTGTTGTCATGCAGACACTTCTGCTTGTAATTAGAATTTTAAATGAATGAAATAAATAAATAAAATAAATAACGTGCCATCACACTGAAGGCTTAGTCCCTCTCAAACCCAGTAGACTAATAAACGATGACAGAGTGGCACTGCGGGGGTTCTGGTATGTTTGGAGTTTCTCAAACACTGGTCAGTTGACGCGCGACCAACTACAACTACATTTTTAGACCATTAATGGTGTAGGTAGCTTTCCCAGTCATCAGTTTTTCTGTAGTGTTCTTGAAAAGTTTCATGGCAATTTCTATTAGTCAAAGTAGATGTGTCACTGGCCAAAGTTGAAATCTGCTTTTATTCTGTCCTTTCTGTGGGTATTGAGGCCACCAGTGAAAGTACTTCTAAGAATGGCATTCCACAATCCAGTCAACTGTGTCCAATGCTTCCTTCATCTGAATTCATTTGGGTCAAAGCTCTAAAGCGGACCAGGTAGAGGGGTCGACTACAGGTTAGTTATGATGATATTTCATTATGCCATTGTAATATACAGAATATGCCTAACTGTCTTTAGTAGTGAGCACATTCACCTCTTCACATTTGGGGGTTGGTGGGAGGGGGCTGCCCACTTTTAATGAGAACCACATGGATGTCAAAACAGGAAGTCTTGCTGCACTTCAACATAAAAACACCCATATCCTGTGGTTTTAATGGTAAGTTTCCTAGCTACTGTGTTTTACTGTGAAGGCCATAGGAAGTGTCAGCTGTAATTGAGTTTGAACTAGTGCAGGGAAAAATGGAGGGAACAAAAGTGGCTGGAGGTTCCTCGCTGACAGTTGTTCTAAAACGGGTCCTTGTCTGTACGAGTCTGGTGTCTGTGCTGGTGTGATGGACAGAACGGCCAGCACTATAAGGTAAATAAACAGATACATTCTAACCCTCTGAACGGAATGATTAATTTGTGAATGTTTTGAGACTTTAAAGGTGTTTTGGTCACATTTTTCTCCCCCTATGGTTTTGGGAAAAACTCTGATAATGAAGAGAACGTAGGCAAAGAAAATTGATCTTAGACAGACTGAAGTTCGACCACAAACATTAAGCTATTTGACTTGTTTCCATTCTGTGAAAGCCATATAAACTCGTGACTTCCAGACACAGGAAAACCAGCGCTCTCATTTTTTCAAGTCTGATTTTTCATACGAAACTTCATTCACCCCACAACAACTCACTTAGCCATCACATTGAAGATATTACAACAAAAAAGCAGCTTTCAGATGATTAACTAGTAACTGTAACTGAAGCTGTAGTCTGGAAGTTTCCTTAACCCTAAACCTAAACATAAACCCTAACCCTAACCCTAGCTCTAGCCCTAACCCTAAACCCTAACCCTGCTAACCATAACCCTAACCCTAACCCTGCTAACCCTAACCTAAACCCTAAACATAAATCCTAACCCTAGCCCTAGCCCTAACCTAAACCCTAACCCTAAACCTAAACATAAACCCTAACCCTAACCAAAACCCTAACCATAACCCTGCTAACCCTAACCCTAACCCTAACCTTAAATAAAAATGCTTGACCAATAGTAGTTGAGTTTTACTTTACTCTTCTCCTTCAACAGCAACATCAAATCAGAGTTTGTCACTCAAAACCTCACTACTATTGGTCAAACTGGTAACCCACCAGCTGGCCAATTTATGACAGATTTCTTACATTACATCATACATAACAGAATTCTTTTAAACAAAACTCCAGACAGTAGCTTTAAACCATAATGAGAGCAGACCGCCTTTTCACAGATTTTTTGGGTGGATTCAAATGAATTACTGATGCTGCTGTACTGTTTTACTGATTGTTCTAATATTCTTTCACAACAATATGATTAAAACCCATATATTTAAACTGTTCTGTGTAGGCCCTGTGATGCAGCAGAGGCTCCGCTGCACCAGAGAGCTCAGCTGCCAAAGGAGGTCCAGAGAAGGAGGAAGAAGAGGAGAGAGGGTATGAAGGAGAACGTTCGGCCACAGCGGACTTTGAGGTGAAGCTGTTTTGTTGATTTAGAACAAAAGATCCTGTTGTCTGGACTTCTCTAAAATAAATTGTAAATGCTGAAGATTGACTATCTGAATCTGATTTGATGTACCATAGGTAATCTGACTGAATTATTATTTTACTTTGGTCCCTCCCCTGGCCTCAACAGCTACATCAAATCAGAGTTTGTGTCTGCTTTGACTAATAGTTTCTGATTTGATGTTGCTGTAGAAGCCAGGGGAGGGTCTAAAGTATTTAAAATAAAAATGACATCTAAACATCTCTATATTAATTCCAAAAAACCTCTACATCAGACCAAAGACTTGCTCCAGACCTGGTCCTAAAGAAGTTCCAGACCAGGTGCTCCCTCAGCGAGCAGAGCCACACTGGGCTGAGGTCAGAGAGGCTGTGGTCAGAAGAACCTCCCTCTGTAAACCGGACTACAACCGGAACCAGAGCTGGACCGGAGCCAGGGTCAGGACTGAGGTGAGACTGGACTACACTGTCACACAGGCTCTGTACTGTAAAGCCTCCCAAACCAAACCATTGTGCATGTTATATTCAAACTCAAAGTGACCCATTAAAGCTGTAGCCCGGAGGTTTCATACAAAAGCAATTATTATCATTATTTTACTTCAGTTTCTCTCCCGGTCTCTACGGCAACATACAGCAAACATTTATTTGTCCCATAATGGGGAAATTGTGGTAAATCAGATCATCAATGCAAAGTTTATTCCATATCCAACTTTCTAAGTGGTTTGGTAGCCTATACAGACCCTGATTTGATGTTGTTGTAGTGACCAGTAGAGAGACTAAAGTTAAATAAAAATAAGATTGTTAGAACAGGATAAAATAGTCAGTTTTATAGGTTATTTTTATTTTTATTTTTATTTTTACAATTTCTCATTTTAGGAAACCTCTGGACTCCAGTTTTAATAGAATATGAGCCTGAGTATGTGAAAGCAAACAAAAAAATGATCTTGATAAATAGTAAATAAATATTCTGACCAAAATAAAATAATTAGATTAAATTAAACCGTAAAAGAAACATAATTTTGGGTGTTTCAGGCCGAGTCCCACCATAAGGCTGAGAAACGAAAGCGAAGAGTGCCTCGGTCTGCTGTCAGAGGTGAGCTGTATCCTGCATATACTGTATATTATATTACAAAAATTTTACTCTTTTCTGTGTAAATTGGAGGAGTACTTTTTGCTTTTGCTAACAGTATTAATATTATTATTAACAATACTCTTACTTCAGTAATATTCTTCCTCACCCACCTCTGGTTTAAGGTCTGCTCCGTCTGTCCATCCATCGAGACCAGGACCTCATCCACGTTCACAGTAAGATGTCTGTAGCATGGACTAGGGCTGCACAATTAATCACAACCGAATCAAAGTCATAAATTTGATTTGCAATTAGTGAATCACAAAGGCTGCAATTTTTTAGGTAATTTTAATATCCTCTGTACAAACACAATATATGTAAAAAACTGCTTTCCTTGTAGGTTTACCTCTATGAAGTTTAATAGCAGCACTTATTACCATTATTATTAAACCTAATATCTGACTGTGTGCGCAGTTCAGCAGGCTCAGGGAATGGTCGGACCTGAGAAGGCTTCATGTGGCTGCTACGTCCAGGTAAAACCACTTGATTCATTCATTTGAAGTTCACTGATCTTAAAAAGAGTGATCAGCATATTCTAGAGTTGCATAAAACATCAATAATATTGTCTATGGAGACATTTTCTGAAGCAATAGATCGTCCTTTATAATCATTTGTCTGTGTGTGTGAACTCTTTAGCTGTCACTGACGTCTGACTCTGAGACCACCTCCAGGACCCCGACCATCAGGAGCAGCAGACCCACATTTTATCAGAGATTCACTTTGTAAGTCTATATTACAGGTTCACAGCATGAATAAAGCATTAATGAAATATGTAATTAAAACCATTCTGATTCTGAAAATAATAATAATAATAATAAATAAATAAACGTATAATCAGTTTATGCAGTTTATAGATACTTAATTAACAAATGAGGTTATAATTGACTTAAACATTATAACAGTAACTCAATGGTATTTAATAATGGATGCTTTGGAATGATCAATTAACTGGTAACTAATGCTTAACTTTACTGAATTACTGAATAATCCTAATTGTAATGGTGTTTTACTGTGACAGGTGTGTGCCCGCTGAGAGTCATACCCACTCAAGACTGCTTCTGTCTGTGATGAGGGTATCTTCTGTTAGGTAGGACCCATACAAATCTTATGTGATAGCAAATTGCCATAGAAAATCAGTTATTTATATATATAACAATAGTGGGCACAAAAACATCTACTAGCCTCAGAGAAGATCAAGATTTATTGTGTTCAACTCTTCATACTGAGTTTTTAACTGCTCTTCCAGGTCGGGACATAGCCACCTGATTGGCTGCATGAGTTTTGGAGTCAGCTCTCTGCTCTCAAAGGTATTTCAAATGTACCAATTCTTTCCTGGTTCTTATCGCTTGGTTTACTGGTTTTTGGTGTTATTATATTGTAGCCGGTGAGTGGCTGGTTCCACCTCTTGAGCAGAAAGTTTGGACGAAGTAAACATCTTCGAATGACAACGGTGCACAAACCAGAAGCAGGTGAGGTTTGTGGAGATCAGAATACATTCTATTGCATTGAAAGAATTCTAAACCGAGAATAAACCAGGAATAGTTCAGGTCTAAACCCGGACTAAATAAGGTCTAAGTTAGAGCTGAACCAGGAATATACCAGGTCTAAAAAAACTAAATAAAAAAAAGAATAAAGTACCACATAGGGCTGCACGAAAATGTAATTGTGATTTTTATGACAAAATTGAGATTGCACGCTGGAGGGATTATGTCTCTCGGCTGGCCTGAGAACGCCTCGGGATTCCTCTGGAAGTGCTGGAGGAAGTGTCTGGGGAGAGGGAAGTCTGGGCATCCCTGCTTAGACTGCTGCCTCCGCAACCCGGCCCCATATAAGCGGAAGAAGATGGATGGATAGATTGCAATTAGATTTGAAATATTGATTTACTTCACGGCACATTTTAAACCGGTCTGGAAGCATTAACACTTGAAAGAAGACTAAAATAAGAACTGTTGCCTTTCAGAACACGTATGTAGAGGTTAAACCTACAAGGTCAGCAGGTTTTTACATATTGTCTCCAGATTTGTGCAGCGTTTCTTTCTGCCTACCGTTCCTTGACATTGATAAACGCCCGTCTCTGTGTGGGACTCTGTTGTCATGGAGATCGGTGGCTATAGCCTCGGTCACGTGACTTCACTCTCGGGCCCCCATCATAGCCCCCCCCCTCCATCGCCACCAGAGTGATGTCACGCTCAGAAAAAGGCACACACACATTTAGATTGACTCAAAGGGGCTGATGCTGGCCCGGCTTGTCCATGTGATGACCTGCTCCCCTGCAAGTCCAGACTATTTCTCTGCTTGACACTTGGATTATAAAAACCCCACTCTTATGGACTTTTTAGGGGTCTTTTTAGACGGCATTGTGCTCTTCTGGACTGTGTCGGAGCCAGCCTTCTGTGTGCCTAAAGACATATTGGGTTAAGATTACTGCAAATACAAAGAATGTTTTGGAGGAATGTGTTGTGGCCTTTCGATGGTGCGTTCAAAGACTCTGATGATGATGGTTTTTTACTCACAGCCGAGCACACCATAAATCCAACCTCCCAAACAGAGCCTGGTGTGGTGTCGACCGATGGAAGCGTTGCACCTGAGGAAAATGCTAATGCTGGATACACATCAACACATGGTCATATTAGCTCCAGCGCTAATGCCAATGCTAACCCAGTGAGAGCAGACAGCGGCAGCCTCAAGGTGAGTCTGTATTTTTGTTTATGTTATGTTTTTGTCCTCGACCCTGATTGGCTGATGAAACTGAAACCTTAATTTTGATTGGCAGACAGAAAGAACTCTTGCTTTGGTGTGTACTGTATGAACACGCTCACTTCCGATTCACTTCACTGTCGCTCAGCGAATCCACCCGAGATAAGAACCACAGATGGACGAGGGACACATCCAGTTTACTCAGAGGCTCATCAAACTTTCACACACGTTTATGAATATTTTAGCTCCATATCTCACAAACATAATGGATCGTAAAAACTGCCCATGCTCTCTGTCCAACTCCAGTGTGTGTTTTGGCTGGTTTATTTTAACAGCAATAGTCTAAATAATCTTTTCGAGGTGTGTCAGCCTCTGATGTTGCTCTGACAGATCCGCCCCAGCACCAACGTACATAGATAATATGAGATGTATATGTCACTTGTTTTTGTGGTTCTGTGGCTCTTATCGGCACACTGGATGGAGGTACAGCCCAGTCACTGTGTTGAGAGAGGCTCCTTCTGCTCATAATTAGGATATAGTAGCTGCTACAACCTGGATCAGCACCAGTATCCCAGTGCATGAACACAAGTGAATAGTTTTCTGTGTATCGTCCCCTTAGAATTATAAGGTTCTATTTGACATGTATTATATTTAGATACATAATCATTATAATAGCAATAGTTTTGATGAGTTTTATTCATTTTTGAGCTATGTAAAAATATAAGGGTCTAGCTGTAATATCAAGCCTTGACCTTTTGAGTAGATCTAAAGCTCCACTTTAGATCTACTCAAAAGTAGTCAGAACGCAGATAGAACCTTATCATTCTAAGGGGTCTCTGTGTCACCCCTGCGACTAACTGGCCATTGTACAAGGTGTACCCTGCCTAAGGCCCATCGTTTCTGAGAAAGGTTCCAGTCACCTGCCTTTAATAAGAATAAGTGGAAGAAGGTGATCGTATACCCGCTAGAGAACTGGACCGAGGGCTGAGAACAGGTCTATGCAGAACTCAGGCTGAAGACCATGAGTTATTCACAGGAAGAGACTTATCGGCAGGAAACAGGTTGTGTTTGTGTCCGAATAACTTCCTTTTTCCCACAAAACCCCTCTCCTGCCTGGACAGACCCTTAGTGTGGTCCGGGACTAACATGCTTCATCAGAATCATAGTCTGGGTTTTAAAATGGGTATCTAGATACCTCACTGTGAGTTTTAGAGGGGGGTTTATGGAGGGGCACAGTGGTCTAGATCTAGCTGTTGGTCTACTTCCCTGGATGTGGACTTTAACTTTTTAAAATCCGGTTATAATCCTGGTCTTATTCCAAGATGCACACCATCCATCGTTTGTGTCGGACCTGCATCGAACATACCCTGCCACAGGTTTGGATTTTGACACACACAATGAATTAAATGCATAAATATTCTCATTCAGTGTGTCATTGCCAGCTCTTCAGACTCAGGGTGTATTTCTAATCCAGCATTAACAGATTAATGAACACAGCTACAGTCAAAATGCGGGATTCGTGCTAAAAAGGCCGTGCAGTGTAAAATGAAGTGGGACATCTGCTATTCGGACCGTCACAAAATCTGCCTGTAACTTTTGGCTCAACCTCCTATAGAGAGAGTCCAGTGGTGAATCTTTAAAATCTTTGGACAATGGTGTGAGTAAAACTGACCACCTGAACTCTGAAGGCGATTAGCCCTGCTCGATTTTTGTTGCGTCTGTGATTTGTGCAACAATGTTTTTGAACCAACGTTCAGGGGTTTGTCTAGTTGTCTATGAGCATTTCAATATTCATCTGGTAAAATCAATTCTAGAGTTTCTGAAAACCACCTGAATGCAGCATTAGTTTAATTGAGTGTGTTTGCAGACTTCTTCAGATCAGCATCACAGGTGTGACCCACTCATCCAAGTTTGGGCTGGGTTTTGATCCAACAACACACCTTTGTCATCTATGCCAATTATTCCAGCTCTGTCTCAGTCCATTATGTAGTTTTCACGTGTGCATTGCTCTGAAATGAAGGCTTTAAGATGATTATATGTGCATATTTTGTAGTTTAGCAGTTGTCTCAGATTTTGGTGTGTTTTTTAGTTCTCTGGAGCAAACTGTTAAAAACACACTGATGGCGAGTTCTCAGTCACATCCAAGATTTCTCTAAGTGCAGTGTGTTCCAGATCCAGATTCAGATCCAGGAACTTTCAACACCACAACTCAGGGCTTTGTTTTGACCAGTCAGTAATTTATTTTTGCAATCTTCACAAATCCTTTTTTTGTGATGATTGATGAATGATGACCAGTTCCAGGTGCTAAAGCTGCTAAAGCATCCCCGCAGAATGTTTACAATTTCTAATTACTAATTACTGTGCTTGAACAAAAATGTACCAAGGCTTGAGAGTTCTAGAATTGTCTGGAATTAATTTGCCTCTGATTCTCAGAAAGGCTCCTTTACTGATTTAACATGAGGTTTGTTGTTTTTAAGTTTTTAGGTTGGAATGAATGTTTTTATTTATTCAAATGGATAGAAAGTCAATTTTTTTCCATTAAACAGACTGTAGTGCATTTCCCCGGGGCTCAGATCCCCCTGTTCCCGTGTCCGTGAAGCTGTAGCCAATCAGGATGGATGTTGCATGTGTTATTCATGTCCAGTGAGTGTGGGGCGAAGGACAGAGTATATTTAGAGACAATGGTAAATGTTTGATGAGCTGTTTCCCTGGAGCCTGTCTCTGCTGCTCTGACATTCACACTTTTAGTCCAGTTTATTAAAAAACCCCGAGCAGGACCTCTGTGGGCTAACACCAGGCTTTACCCGGTCACACGAGTTCTACCAGGATGCCTAGTGCTAGACTAGGAACTAGAATTGGGTTATGTGGACAAATACATTTTTTGTGACATCTGTGTTTGCTGTCATAGTTGATCAGCAGTATTTGGTCATCACACAGGTCCATAGTTACCCTCTTGTTGGTAGTTGAGTCACATTATCATAAAAATACCTTCAAAGTCAAGTCCACATCAGTTGTATCTGCCTCTGTTTTATTTGAGTGTATTAGATTTTTTTTATCTTTATTTACTCAGTCATGTTGAGACTATCCCAGTAACTATGGGCCTGAGTTTGGGTACACCCTGCACGTCCTAATACATAGAAAAAACTCATGAGTCTAGCCTAATTTACCTCACACACACATCAAACCAACCATTGCAAGAGGCAGGAATATTAACAAATAAGTGTTACAATATTTAGTTTTTATTTCCAGGCATCATATTTTACCAGAATGTATTTTGGCGTGTACAGTCCTCCACTCCGGGTTCTGTCTGTGCACAGCCCTGTGCTTCAGAGCCACTGCACATTTAAAGTTTCTGTGAATTATTGACGTCCTTTTTTTCTTGCTTGAATAAACATGTCACACACATTTAATCTAGAGCCTGTTCAGACCAGAGCAGGAGAAGGCTCCCCACAGCGGCCAGGTATCTGTACAAGACATAGAGTCAAATATGATCACTTAATAACAGCACATAAAAGATAACAAACTTGTCAAATACACCCAGAAGTAATGTTTTTCGTGTTCCTTGCACTTTTGGCTGCGGCCTGTCTGAGCAGGACACATTGTCTTGAATAAAAGCCCAGTGGGAGCTGATGAAGAGCGCTCTCTGTCTCCATAGAAACAACACAAGTATCTGCTGTAACCTTTGGAGAGTCAGCCCCACAATGATCCTGTCAGACAAATCCCAGGGCCACAAAGAGCAGCCTGTCAGTCAGCCTCCAGGGCAAAAGCAAGGGCTTTGGGCTTAGCAGTTTCCCAGTTGAAAAGTTCAACCAGCATCACTATTTTACAATAGCTGTCTGGCCAGGCGCTATACAGAAATCTGACGCCAAAGTCACAACAATAGCTGAGCTTAAAGAGAAAAAAACATAAAAAAGATAAAACTGAAACAACTTACTGTAAAACAGAAGTGGGTCAACAAATAAAGGTTCAGAGCTGACCTGACTCTGGCTTTAGACCATACATTTACATGTTGTAGGATAGGACCTGATAATCCTTGATGATCCTTATTTTGTGATGCAGAAGATATTTTTTTTCTGTTAAAATTCTTTATTCTGTAAATTCAATTTTTCTGTTTCAGATCAACGTCGTCCGAGGTCCAGATGGGTTTGGCTTCACTATCTCGTCCGACTGCCCAGTCCGGGTTCAGGACGTGGACTTAGGTAAGACTTGGCTGCTCATAACCTCTTCTCTAATAAACAGAGGTGAATAAAGAACTAAAAAATAAGGACTCTAATCACAGTAAAGTGTGGGAGGGATTCTGTTCAGTAAAGTCTCCTTACCCATACCCCTAAACTATAACATCTAGTGCTGTCCTAATGTAGGATATGATACATTTGCCCCTAACAGTCTTAGTCTCAGTAACAGGTAAGCCCTCTCTTTACAGGAGGCCCTGCGCACTCAGCCGGTCTGCGTCATGGTGATGCTCTGCTGCAGCTCAATGGTGTATCTGTGGAAACCTGGGGCTGTGGTCAGCTCGCACATGCAATTAGGTGAGAAATGTAAAACTCCACAAGAGTACCAATCTTACTCTTTTGATACAGGGGTGTTGACCACTCTCTAGCATTATTACTGATAACTGATGTCATTTTATTTCTTCAGAAGCTGTTCTGTCCACATCTCGCTGGTGGTCTGGCGACTCTCACCTGAGACCACACCTGAGACATGGCCCCGCCCCCATCCACAAGTTAGCACTGATTCAGTTTCCCTGTTTAAGTACTTGAATGGTCAAAGTAAAACCCGCTGCTCACATCTGTTTGGGTTTTTAGGAGGAGACGAAGAAGAAGCTGCTGTCCGGTCCTGCCAACAAGAGAAGGGGTCAGAGGTCACTGTGGAGGCGGAGCCAGGACAAAGGGGAGGAGCCAAATCCTGCCTTGTCTTTACACTATATAACCCACTCCAACCAAATCAGCCCAGATGAGCCCAACCCACCTTTGACCAGAGCCATGTTGACTGGGTTCAATGGTGAAGACTACATCATTCTATCTCCCATCGAACACAGCCTGACGACCGGCCGGGCCACTACCATCGGTATAAACCATCACCCTACCCACTTACCACAACAGCAGTAAATGGATCTAAAAAAAACTAATATTCCTTACCTAATAACTTTTGGTTAAGCTTTAGATGAGAAATGATCCCTTTCACAATAAATATTAGATTTTGACTTTACAGTCTCATCTTAATTTGCAAGGAAAATGCCTTAGTTTAGTTTGAAATTCATCAAACAGCTCAACTTTTAAAGATCATTTGAAGCCTGCTGTGTGTTCTGTTGTCAGGTCGCTTGTACCATCCCCCGGCCACTTCTCGGCCCACATACACCTCTGCCACACTGCCGCCCTCAGTGGCCAAGACCTGCTATGGCGACTACCAGAACTGCACCATCGTCCAGTCACATGCCTGCAGCTCTGAACCAGGCTCCATCGCTCCAAAAACGCTTATTTTTCCAATACACCTCAAGGTAAGACCAAAACCAAGCAAAAACAGGACATAAACCATACTTCTCACTGGGGGTGTGCGATAAAAAGATTGTGAGATGAGGTTATGGCATCCTGCTCATTTGGGAAGATCAGTGAGTCATGATACATGTGTTTATGCTCTGCTCTTCACCATTGTTTTACTGTAACAATGCCAGTGTTCAGAACAAGAAATAGTATTAAATATTATGGTAAAGGCTGGATAAGATTGTGTAAAGATATACATTTAATTTGTAGTTAAAAAAGGTTTTCTAGGGGTTTTGCTCGGTCTGTGGAGCGTGCGACCCGTGCTCAGAGCCAGCGATGCTCGCCCGGTGTCGTGGGTTGGGGTCTGGCCCATGACAGTTTGCTGAATGTCTCTCCCTGGTCTTATCAAATAAAGTCAAAAAATGGGCAAAAAATTACGTTAAAAAAAAGTTTTATGAAGCAGTATTTTTCTGTGTACCACAAAAAATACTAATTTTTTTTAACATACCCCTTACCCCTACTATTTACAGACTTGGTTTTATGTCAAATTGAGGCTTTCAGCTGAGGTTATTGTGTGTAAATGTGCTGTGTCTCTGGTGTGTTCCTCTTCAGCCAATAGACCTGTGCAGTCCTGACAGAAGTTTGCGAATGTCCGAAGATCTGATCCTGCACCAGCCAGACCTGCTGCCTGCCAAGGTACGGCAATGCTCTCAAAGATGACTGAAAATCTTTTATTAACATTATCTCCACGAGTCACAAAAGGTTAGGGATATTATTTGTAGAAATGACAGAATGCTCCTAAATGCTAAATGCACTATAGATGACTATCACCTGGTTCTGCTTAAATACCACACACACATGCCTAAGGTCACCACACTAAAGCAAAGCTCTTTTTATATGTGTTTTATTTCCTTGATATTGTAGGTGACAGTGATGGTCTACAACGATCTGCTGCTTTTTACTAAAGAAGATGAGATTGGGCGATATAACATCCTTCAGACTCCAGTATATTTGGATTCAGTGTCACTCATTGAAGGTAGCCATCAAACTAAACCCCTCCCACCAACACTTAAACTTCCTATACCCTTTAAAAAGTGAAATAGACTGTAATCTGTGGATAAATTATCTAATTGTTTTTTAACCAGGCTCTGACATTACTTGAAACTAGCAGATTTCCATACCCGGTTAATGCTAATTTCTCTATAGTTACAGTCGGCAACAGTGGGAGCAACCCACAATAACAGTCACTTCTGGTTACTCTGCGGGGCAAAGCAAACCATTTACTACAATAGAGAATAACTGTTGAACTGATCACCAAATACGGCTACAAAACCTGAACTTTATGTTTTATATTACACATAAAAAAGACCAAGAGTTAAACGATCTAGGTTAGTTAAATATAAAACGGTAATGTAATGTAATGTAAATAATAATAATGTAATAACAACTCATTTAGAATGTTCTTTTTAACGTTTAACATTTAAAGGGCCTATTTGTTCATTTGTTCTCTTTTCTAATCTCTTCAGTGAGTTCGAAGCCGCTGCACCTGTTTTTCATCAGAACGGCTCGGGGCACAGTTCAGTTCAGTCTCGAAGCCTACAGTCTGCAGCAGAAGCACCGCCTCAGCATCTGTCTCCATGACAACATGCAGCAGCTGGTTTCTATGGAGACCCAGCGCCTCTCTCTTCACGATAACATCCCGCCTCCGATCACCACGGAGACGAGACGGGTACAACTCTCAATATAAGAAACTCAAGGGAATAGTGTCAACAAACAATACTTAGTTTAATTTTGGTGACACTCAACATACAGTATTTCTATTATTACTTGATTAGATAGCTATTGAATGTATCGACCAATCAGAACGCTGTACTGTGGAATTGAGTGATTGGTTAAACACATCCCAGGCTCTAACAAACACTGTATAATGATATAATATAATGAAGCCCACAGATGGTCTCAATGTCTAATTATTTTTGCTGAAATACAAGGAATACAAATCAGGTACTGCAGTTTTAAGTATAATCCAATTTTTAAGTGAACAGCCATTATTCTGTTTGTCTACAGCTGAGGGACCGCTCTTTGGACCGGCTGGCTCGGCCTGCTGATCCGCCCTCGTACTTTTGTAGTCCAATACACAGTCCAGTCTACAGTCCAGTCCAGAGTCCGGTTGAGAGTCTAGTCCGGAGTCCTGCCTGTAGTCCAGTGTGGAAGCCGCGCGGCCCTGAGGAACGGAAGCAGGTGGAAGCAGAGGATGTTCCTGAAGTTTCGGAGGGGCGTGGCTCCATGATAAGCTCCACCCACTCTGACCAAGGAGCGGATAGTGATGACGAGAAGCTTAGAATTGGCATTGGCTTCTGTTCAGGTAAGTTCTACCGCGGATATGTGTAGTCCAGTGGATGTGTCTTTTGGGGTGAGTGTGATAGGGCTATAAATGATTGATGTATTGTGAAGTTATGATGATCTCCTTATGAAGATTATTGAATCGTCCTACAGTGCATTTATGCTCTGCTCTTTACGGTCAATTTTACTGTAACAATGCCAATGTTTATATTAATTAAAAATAAATACTATTAAGTGATGGACATTGGATTTGAATCCCCCCTGGTCTCTGTAGCACCATCAAATCAGAGTTTGTGGGATAGAGCCCTGACCAATAGTAGTCAAGGTTTGAATGGTGTGGCAGCAACACAAACAAAGTGGATTTTTTTGGAGGGATATTTCTTATTAAAAAAATCCCATAGAGTTAATACAGAATTCTGGCCCCGCCCCCATCTGAGGGTATGACATCATCACATTCTAGAACCTGCAACCCACCAATGTTGCCGTACAGGACGGGACTAAAGTGAAACTCTACCCTTATTGGTCAAGCATTTTTGAAAGGTTTACACAAATTCAGCTTTAACCTTAGTGTGTGTGTGTGTGGGTGTGCGTGTGTGTGTGTGTGTGTGTGTGTGTGGGTGTGTGTGTGTGTGTGTGTGTGTGTGTGTAGCAGTCAAGATTGGTTGGACGGTGGCAGTTTAACATTGGACTAAAGAAGACTATACTCTTGTTTGCAGGCGGTCTGTCTCGGTCATTGTCGGAGGGGTCCCTTTTGCAGGAGCCCCACTCGCCTCACCTCTTGTCCCACAGCCCTGTCCTAACATGGCCCCTGAGAGCCAGCCCAGCATCTGAAGATCCAAGCACGTCTCGGCCCTCAGTGACCGCCCTGAAGAAGCACCTGACAGAGGGCGGCAGTCTGCAGAAGGTTCTGGAGCTGCTCTATGGGACTAAGGTATACTGTAAATCTGTAATAGTGTACTCATGTGACTGTAGGGGCAATAAGATTGTATCGTGATTTGAGGTTATTTTTTACGTACCCTTATGTGAGTGTATGTCAGCTCCTTCGAATGCTCTGTCTGTGTAAATCTATGTAAAGGCGGTGGAAGCGGGGAACGCGCGGGTCAAGAAGAGGAGCCGAACTCTGTAAGTGCACTGACAGTATCTCATTGGTTGAGAGGTTGGTAGTGGGTGGGGCTTTAACATTTGTGTGCGATGTCATCAGGGTGAGCTTGGCTTTTCTTCAACGGCGGAAAAACAACCCCGGCTTCAACAGCAACAGTCTGGAAAAGGCCCTGAGAAACAACAGGTCAGTTCTGTACTTATTACACAGCAAAACATACATTCATTTCAGTTTTAGTGAGCCAAACCGAGACTGATGTTTTTAAAATACACTGGTCTTGTGTTTCAGACCAGCTCCAGAGCAAGTCCAGAGATGGTCCGAGTCACTGGAGGCTCTTCTGTTCAATCAGTGTAAGGCGATTTTTTGTTAGTCTTTTTGTTGACAAATAATATCAGTTTTATATTAAAAAAAATATTAAAAATGCTAAATAAAATATGGATACAACAATAATTACATCATAATTACATCATACACTCACTCGTGCTGTGATTGACAGATGGCTTGGCAGTGTTCCGGCACTTCCTGAGGTCAGAGTTCAGTGATGAGAACCTGGACTTCTGGTTGGCCGTTGAGAAGTTCAAGAGGACCGGCCCTCAGAAGATGGTTGCCAAGGCAACCAAGATTTACAATAAGTTTATATCCAAAAGTGCTACGCGACAGGTCTGTGCCATCCAACCCTCTGCTCAGATCTCAACTGTTCAAAAATAATGTGTAACATTCTCAAGTCCAACTCACGCTCAAACACAGTATTCTCTGTGTTTTACAGGTGAACATTGATTCTTCCATCCGAGAACTAACCAATGAAAGCCTTTCTCTTGGTATTAGCCCCTCCTCTTTTCAGCTGGCTCAGGATCACATATACAACCTCATGTTGACGGACAGCTACCCTCGCTTCCTCAAGTCCCGCCTCTACACCCAGTTAGCCAATTACAACAGTATCTCCACATCAGGTTTATGAACATTCACCGGGAAAGGCCGTAGATGTTGCTCTAAGGACTGACTAATACTGACACTAATCAGCTTTGTTAAATGCAATTTCCTAATGATCAATCAATGTAAATAATTAGTGTATATTTTTTGGTCTTTAAAATCACATGCTTGCTTTTATTCAAGCAAACAAGCTTTTATTTGCACAGTGGCAGAGTCGTTAGCTCTCTTCCATTTGAATTTGAAGGTTTGATTCCTATGTACTCACGCAGTCTTTGTAGTGTTACTGGGGCTCATGTGGCTGCCATTTGTGTTGAAATGTAAAAGTTAAAGGTGTCTGCCTGTGTCTCTATGTTAACCTTGCAAATGACTGAGCATTAGTCCTGGGTGTATTCTGCCTCAAAGTAGCTGACATGTGTCCTGTAACCCATGTAGGGTATAAGTGAAAATAAAACGATTACTATTGTTTTTTTAAAATAATGAATGAATGAAGATAATATAGACCCGATAGCTTCAGAGCTGTTTTAAGAGTTAATCTGAATACACAATGGGCCCTCCTCGGTCCACCAGCTGCCTGATGCAATTGTATGAATGCAGGTGTCTGTTTTAGTGAAAATTTAAATTTTGTGTGTTTCTGTCCCCTCGTGAATCACTGTAAAGGCCCTTGAAGGAGAGGGACGGCAACTATTTGGTATGAATATTTTATGGCATTAACTAGCATTACCCCCAACAAGAGGTAAAAAAATCATGTGTAGATGAATAAACTGGCGTTCCACTTCGCTCTCTGTCCTTATTCACATATGTTCACGTAGACATATTATCAGGCCTCTGCTCAAATGTATTTTCTATCAGACACACTCAGTAAAAACAATAAAATAATCAAAGCTGTAAAGGAATGGAAAGAACGCAACCCCTAAACCTTAGACTGAGCCGGCAACAGAAAATGCCTTCAAAGACACTGTCAACCTGTCTAATGATTTTGGTACTTGAAATTCTGGCATGCTTTACTGATAATATTTGTAATTTTGGGCTTACTGTTTTTGAGATTTAAGTGAGACAAATGTAAAACTCACCGTTAAAATGCACAGTACTCTTTAAAAGCCAATTAAAACTTTTGCTGCCTCCTGCTGGTCCTCGTGTGTCATTACTACTCAGACAACTCTAGAGGAGGGGTTCCCAAACTTTTCAGACCGGGACCCCCCAAAATAATGGCAATAAAGCCTCGGGATCTGAGCTAGTGTTTTCAAAATAATCAAAATTAGCCATCTGAGTATGTAAACTATATTATGTTATCTAAATGATAAAGTAGGCAATAAAAACAGAATAGATATGGATATGCAAAATAGATTATAAATGTGGCTTGCATATTGGAGTCCTTAGCTGAACCATATCTTTAGTAACAGAGCAGTCTCATCCAGGACTTCTTTATCTGTGTATTTCAATGGGAGTAAATCAGCTGCATTGGATGTATCATCACTGTCCAGTTGTCTTTCTTGATACTGAAGGCTTCCTCGATCTCTCTCACCATTGGTTTGATCAAATACTAAAGAGTCTAATTTTTGCTATAGAAACAGTTCAGTTGAATTCAGACATCAAAAACTGACTGAGCAGTGTCTGTTATTATGGTTCTCTTTTATTTTTTTGTTTTACTATATAGCACTTTATAACTTCGAAAAGTGCTGTAGAAATAAAGTTAGTATCAGTACCCCCCTCCCACACGCACACAAACACGCACACACACACGCAAGCACGCACGCACACGCACATACACACACGCACACACACACGCACACAAACACGCACACACGCACGCACACACACGCACATACACACGCACACACACGTCACTTAACCCCCACCTCTCTCCCAAACCAACTGCAGACTTTACACCACTGTCTCACTCCACACTGTCTCAACACTTCCTCCAGAGAAGCACCATGAGGAGAACACCACAAAGCACTGTCACTCTCCTGCTCACAGGTAAGTACCACCCAAAACAGTACCATACCTGAACTGAACCAGGACTGAGACGGAGACTAAACCTACGACTAACCTGGGACTGAGACAGACACTAAACCAGCACTAACCCAGGACTGAGACAGTGACTCAACCAGAACTAACCTGGGACTCAGACAGAGACTAAACCAGCACTAACCTGGGACTGAGACAGAGACTCAACCAGCACTAACCTGGGACTGAGACAGAGACTCAACCAGCACCTGGGACTGAGACAGAGACTAAACCTAGGACTAACCCGGGACTGAGACGGAGACTAAACCAGCACTAACCTGGGACTGAGACAGAGACAGAGACTAAACCTAGGTCTAACCCGGGACTGAGACAGAGACTAAACCAGCACTAACCCAGGACTGAGACAGAGACTAAACCAGCACTAACCCGGGACTGAGACAGAGACTAAACCAGCACTAACCTGGGACTGAGAC
>JAVQKC010034554.1:0-10927 GCA_036025475.1 Philypnodon macrostomus
GAAAGAATAATGCAGCTTTAGGGAATTTTCTAAATCTGGCAAAAACATTCTTCACAAACATCCAGACAAATCAAAAAAGTGATTAAGGTGCCCATTGGTAATAGTTGTAGCAGACGTACAGGGCAGACGTATGGGGCAGGCGTACGGGGCAGACGTATGGGGTCGTTTTCGCCGATATACACTTTGCTGTCGGGGACGACAGCACAGGCCTTGTTCAAGCTTTGCTGACCTCTCCAACTGCAACTACATTTATATAGGAATTCATCAATATGGTTTCAGACGCATATAAATAATGGACAAAGGAAACAATTTCATAAGTGCTAGCTAATGATATGAAGTCAAAGAAACAAATTGCTTGACTATATTTAGAACAGCCTGATTGACAGCTTGTTTTCCGGTCAATACAGTGTCCAATACTTTCCAAGCTGTCTTTTCAAAGCATGAAAATTGATTATATGGTAGGCTCCACTCTCCCTTGACTGTGTTTACCTAAACTGGTGATGGGGAATTTGACGCATAACCCATAACTGCTCATTTGCTTAGTTCCAGTTAATGATTTTTCACCTATTGACCATCTCAAGTTAAGATCTAATCTTATAGTCTAGCTGGGTTTAACGTTGAAAGTAGGGGCTGACCATAAATTCCAGAAAATTGACTCATTTTTACATTGCTTCACTCACTGCTAGTTTGAGAAGGAGAAATTAAAGTATGTCAGTTAAATTGGAGTTAAAAATGATTAAATTGGAGGTCAGAGCTTCAATTCCCTGTTGTGGAGCCTGACCCTTGAGGCGCAGTATAACTTAAGCCCGCATAAATAGAAGGGGTTGCATCAGGAAAGGCATCCGGCTTAGTTCAGCTTTACGTTCCTGGCAGTTAGCATCACTAGCTACATAATCTTTAACTACAGCTAACTTTGTAACCTTCAGCTTTTGCCTTTATAAGCTCTGCTTAATGCAAGATTAATATACAGTTGGTGACTTCTTTATGGATAGTTGTACTATCATAGATGCCATATATCAGCCTACAGTAGGGGATAAAACCAGTATAATCTGACGCAATGTAAGGCTATGCTCCAGTGAACTCTTATCAGAATTAAACACTACCTTCATTGTGTCAGTAAAGGCCACATTATTGTTTTATTGTTTACTCCTGGTTGGATATCCCACCTCTCTTCTTTACCTCATGGCCGTACCTCCCCACATCCAGCTGGGACCTGTGCCTCTGTCGTTACATCATCCACAGGAGGTCGAGGTTATTTTGTTGAAGCCGTGCCAAGAGCAGGGATTGAGGCAGGATCAGAGAAGTCCGTCTGCCACTGCTGCTCTCACTGTTAAGACCTGGAGCTTTCACTATAGGCCTGTTTCTACACAACAAAGTGAATAGAGAATAGAGAGCTCTTATTATTAGCAGGTGACCTTTGTTCTTGTTGACATTGAAATGGAGCATTAGCTTATGTAACTAAGCGATGCTAATGGTCAGTACAGAGCTTAATTAAATAATAGACTGAAGAGGTTGTGACACTACTACTTAAAAACTGCTTACAATTGTGTACACACACAAACAATTACACATGGCTCTAGACATTGGATGCTCCATTATTGATCCAGACCTTTGCATGCATTTACCATCCCACAATGGGCCATTGTCTATAGACTCTATAGTAACATGAATTTGGGACAGCTTAAAAAAACTAAAATTGTACTAGGGCTGTAACAATATGCTTTTGTCACAACACAATATGCATCAAGATCCTTGGGGGGGCGATACGTGTTACGAGTCGATTATAATAGCATTATTTTCTTCTCCTTAACTTTATAATAACGTTCAGTTATGCTCAAGTCTAAGCTTTTGTATGTTACATCTAGCATCACCAGGCTCTTGAGTATTATAAACAAGAACATTATTTCCACTCAATACTTAAGTCTGGAATATGGAATAAGAGAATATTGGGCCTTAACAAAAAGAGAATAATCTAAACATCTCCCACAAAGATTAATAAGTTATATTCTCTTTATGATATTTGTAGAATTGTAATGAACAAAAGAGAGAACATTTAGGCCAAGCTGTCACTGTTTATTCAATGGAAAAGCGCAACTTACACGCATCTACGGCGCCCCTAGTGGTCAGCCTGGGAACTGCTGCCCAACGGTTATAGCCCTGCCACCAGAACAACTGTAAGTCATTAATTATGCACAATGACATATTACAACGAATTACATGTGTGTGCCAACAGTTACTTGATAAAGAACATTAATAATGGACTTACTGTAGCAGAATTCAAGCTAAAGGGGTCAATGGATGCTTCGTACTGTTTTGACGGATTTATCCTAATGCTTTGTTAGTGTCAGAGATTGGAGAATAGAAAACCAACATTAATGCAGTGAACCACACCAGGTTCTGCGGAAAACCATCTCTGAACACTCAAGATGATAAAACATGAAGCAGGTGGGCTACAGCAGCAGAAGACCACTGTGAGTGCCACGTTACAAGGCCTCTATAGGTTATGGTTTTAAACGTATCTTCTACCTGTCTGTCACACCAGTCTCTATAGCTGCCTCTATACAGTACAATATCCCCTCCCTTCACGGTGTTGCCTGAGATTACGTAATCCCATCTGACTGTTGGTAGTAATAATCCTCTCATCTCCCCTTCTCTCTCTCTCTCTCTCTCTCTTTGGAGCAGGTTAGAGGACGCTGGTCTCCGGAGGGAAAGATGTGCGATGGGATGGTAGCGTTTCACACGAGAGCCTCCTCTTCCTCCTCTTCCTTTTTCAGACTGGCTGGATCGGGCCTGCTTCTCCTGCTAGTCGCCCTGCTACCCCACGGCCACGCTTCAGGTAAGACACAAAATCAATTTAAGCTAAATTAGAGCAGTGCAAAGTTGTTGAAAGAATTCATTTGTCATATAGTCTAGGCTTAAAGAGATTCATGTTGTAGTATGGTTCCAGCTGCTGATCCGGTGCGGTTTGAACTGGGGATGTGTGGTCATGTGAAAAGAGCAACTACCAGCTGTATAAATATTGACCTCATACCAAGATGTGTTTTTGCATGGTACCCACTAAGCTAATTTAAAGCAATTACATTTTAATAAAGTAGCTCTATGTAACTTCAGAAGTACATTTAGTGGTTTCTAAAGCGATTAACATGAGCTAAGAAATTTTATTTTACCAAATGGCTTTTATGTTAGCCAGTCTTTGTATACTGAGCTTCAAATAGAATGATGACTCTTGTGTGAGTACTTGGAAGTAGAACCAAGCTACATGATGCTAGCTTTGTTTTTCAATACTGTACAGGCTTTTGCACAATGACGCTTTTTGTGTTCAGTTGGTGGATTTGAAATTAAATGGTAAAACGTGCTTATTCTGGCACTGCAATTCAGACATGCAACTACATGTATTTCAAACTGCCTTGTAGCATACAGTGACATACATTTTAGCCAGATGCCCTTACTGGTGCAACCTTTACCCATTTACCCAGACCACCACAAAGTAAATTAACTTGTCACCCCTTGTGGCAGGATTATTTAGCTTCTTTTCTAACTTGAAGTCGAAAACATTACTTTATAGCCTCAGCCATAATCCAAATCAAAGCCTCAAAATGGCCTGTCTCCGGTGAGTTGTCGAGGTTATACTCTCTCCCTTCTCTCACAGGTCAGTTTGATTAAATTGTCTGGCTTCACCCTCGGGTCACTCAAGTTGCTTTGTTCCTCCGAGCAAGGGCTTTAGACTTGAATCCCACCCTCTCGAACTGATCCATTCACAACAGTTTTTCTCCATTATCGAGTGAAAAGGTGATGATGCAGTTTGTGGTCATGTTGCTGTCATGAGGTTTTAATCAGCGCTGACATTTCAGGAGGCCCTTGGGGGGCTTTTAACACGGCTTTGCCCATTACCCCTCAGTGGGACTGGATCAGGTTTAGTGTTTCAGCTGCAGATCACAGTCAAAGATCCGGGCTTATCATCTGTGAAACTACGGCAAATTGATTCGATTGTGGATTAGCAGAGGAACGGAGGCACATCACGGAATCTGAAGTCACTCTAGGTTCCTTTATTTAGCAGCAGGGAAGCAAGCCCAATACATTTACATTTATATATGGGTTCTCTCCATTTTGCGTAGTGTCAATTTTTTTTATAATTGCCACCTAATTAATATGAGCAAATTAGCCCTGCGACTAACTGTCCATTGTCCTCTTCAGGCCCATAGTTGCAGCCTTACACTTGAAGACAATTTTAAAAAGAACTTTATGTGTCTGCATCTATTTTGAGCCCCACTTGCATTTAGCACAAGCAGATAGCCACAGCACACCACCAACAGTGTTCTAGGATTGTTTAATTGAATTTCATTGTTTTTGCCCGGCTTTCCTAAGAATAAAGCTTGTCTATGTATGCAACAGTTTCCTTCTTAGCAACATTTGTAGCTACACCGGTGTTGCACCATTTACACTACTCCAAAGTGTTAACGTGTGTAGGTGAAAATTGTTGTCATCCACCTGTAAATTAGATGTGTAAGTGCTTGTGACCTTGTGTTAGTAGTGACAATTAGAGCTGACCAATCAGGGCAAAGTGGGCTTGAAGGTGGGAGGGGTATCTTACGAATACACTCACTGGCCACTATGTTAGGTAGACCTATTTACAAAAGTATCCAGTGAACTGCAGTTCAGAGGCTGAAATTGCAGTGTTGGTCAGAGACAGACAGAGGGATGATAGAAACACAATAACTGTCTTTGGAGAATCAAAATATTTGGACCCATTTAAACATGCAAAACCAACATTAATCCATCTATAAGCATAATACAGCTCTCTAATGTTGCTCTTTCTTGCTCTTTCTTGCTCGTCTTTCCCCTCCCCCGACACTCTCCACCTCCAGCAGCAGCAGCTTGTGAAATGTGCCAGATGTCCTTGCCTCAGAGCTGGCCGCCTCTGTTTGCGTTTTGTGCCTGAGAGGGGTGGTGCCGTCTTTCTGTAATGCCTTAAATACATACAGTATGTGATAAGATGCAACAACAGGGGAATACACTCAATGTATTCATTGCAATAATGTTATGGTCTTCACTATCAACATAACTGTCCAATCCAATATAAAATGACTGTGCATCTGGTTTAGTCCTGGTTTAGTCTTGGTTTAGTCCTGATTTAGTCCTGGTTTTAGGTTTTCATTGACACAAAATACTCAAACCCACTGTGGCCCTGCCGCTCCAGTAGTACAATGGGACTTTCTGTACTGTATTTTATCTACATTCATGAATTTAGTTGAAATGTCAGAAAGCATACCTAAATATCACAAATATTATGGCACTACTCAACAGCTATTGCACATATGTTTTGTGTAATATCCTGCAGCCCTCCTGATAAGCACTGCTGATATCTGAAGTCTATCTCTTCTTATGTAACACATGATTCATGAAGGGGCCGGTATCACACATGCTCACGTTCAAGGCCCAGCCCAAAATGTGTCCTCAAATCCCTGGTTCACGTGCCTGTGTGTGTATGCTGGTTCTCTCCCCTGCTCTTGCTTGCTATCATATACTGTTGTTGTAATGATTTGTGAATGTTGTGCTGCAATAGGAGGGCAGGTGTACTATGGCGTGGTGAGTCACTAAATCAAAAACGACGACAGTGGATCAGGCACAAGATGAATGTGATACGCCTTTAAGAGTGACGCCTCTATGATGCAAAAGGGACAGTTTGTTCCACATGAGGATTGCCTGATGATGTTTTCAATCACAACAGTTACAATATGACATATTAAGTAATATATTTCCAAATGGTAATTTCTATAGCAGTTTTTCTTGCATAACTTCTGCAGACTCATATTTCAATAGAGTTGTAATTTTAATATACAGCTTTTCCCATTAAAAAGGCTAGAATTTGAAAGCTGTTTGGACACAAGAATGGGAAAGATATAGTTTTGGAGTCAAATGTTGAATAATGAATGTAATAGTACAAGCCTAGACAAACTGAACTTGCTGTTACCAGTACTATTTTCTTTTTGTCTTTGGACAAAGTTAGACAAGACAAAACATAACCAAATAATTATGCCAAGAAATGCACAAAAACAATGCTATAAAAAGCGTAAGATATATTATATAGCCGGAAAATAAAATGATGTGCATTGAGTTCCCCGTTGGTAACATTTCTTTTGTCTGGCCTCAGTCCCACTCAGCATACATTATTCACATAGGTAATCCCATGATGTGTTGCTGAGATGGAGATTGCTCTGGAAATTTCCATGAATATGAAATGTCATTGGCACAGACAGGCCTATTCCAGACTCGTACTGTAGCAGCGAGAATAGAAATAGATGCTGACAAATGCAATGCATTTGGTCAAAAGGTGTATGGATGAAGATATTAGATCTGCGTTACTACGTGATGGTATAGTGATAAATGGCCACAAAGATAGTAGCAGGAACTATAGCTTATCAATACTGCCTTCAGTTTTTGTTGACAATGAAGTTTACTGCAAAATATTTTTGGGAAATCAAATCAGAGCACACAGTGTACTAGCAGCCCACACTTGAAGTTCTTCAAACAATGAAAGGAAAAGGTTCAATCTTTCCTGGTGGCTCCTTGGTCTGTGTGCAAAGGACAGGACGCCAATGTTTTGTACCCATTTGTTAGGAACTATTTTTAGAACAATCGCATTCATAAGTCACAGCTTTGATTTACATTTCTAGTCACCAAAAGCTTCTTGTGTAGCCACATTTGCCCCGGGGCAGATTGACAAACAGATGACTCTTTGCCATACCATGCCAGCAGCCTTTCCAACCACTACAAAACACTATCACACTGATGCATAGACATTGCTCAAAAACACAGCACCATTATGAACTTGAGCAGGGATCAAACAACCAATCTTCATGGTAAACATTACCTGGGACAAACTGACAGAGACATGGCAGCCATACCATGCAAGCAACTTCTCCAATCGCCAGTAAACAAAACAATCACATTCATATGTAGGCAAGCATGCTTAATAACACAACAGCAGTAGTAATCAAACCCATTACTGATCCTAAAATTAATATCTATTGGATATCATTATCAGCAGCAAGTCTCCCAAAGTAATGTAAGCCTATAGCCCTTTAGCTTGAGATGCTACGATTGCATTTTGTACAATGTATTCTTGTGATGTGCCAGAAAACAACTGTGTGCTGGTAAATGCCACCAATTTAAAGGGTATCACGGCCACAAAGCTAATACAGCCTGTTCTTTGTCCTTTTCCAAGTCGTTCTGACACAGAGTAATGCTGCCTACACTTCCTATTATGGTGTCAATCGCTTACAGTAAGTCCTTGTGGGTTGTTTTAGATGGTGAGTCAGAACGAAGAGGAAAATGGGGTCGGAACTTGGATCTTGGCCTTAGGGTCTGTTCATGGTCACCATACTTTTGATGCACTTTTTTTATGTTTTAAACTAGCCATCAAGAACTAAGAACCATCTTGAAGGTCTTTTTAAATGGATACATGACATCTCTGAAAGCCATTGTGTACTCTGGAAAAATACTCCCACAGACGAGCCTCAGTGTGGCGGTGATGTTTATAAGTCCATGTGTGAGAACGGGAAATGGTTTGAAGAAAAATGGAGTCAAAGGGTAAAGAGACCGGGGGGATGGCCTCTTTCTAAGGTCCGCAGAGATTTGTGTGTTTTGACCAGCAATTGCTGTCTTTACGTGGGTGAAGATTTTTTTCCCAGCCTCCACTAAGTCTTTTGTTTTACATTTGTGAAGAAACAACTAGGGCTGCACAATAGATACATAATGGATCACAGATTAAAAAAAAAAAAGAGCTCAAACACAATTAATACGGCACATTTATTCTTGAGAGGTGCTAAGTTATGTCCTCATTTAGTTTTGGTTTAGTCCTGATTTAGCGTTAGATTTTAGTTCTGGTTAAGTTTTAGTTAAGCATGGCTTTAACCCTGGTTTTGTCTTTAATACATTTTGATTCACCCTCAGTTCTGTAGAGGTAGAATATCTGCTGACCATGACCAAGACTAGAAGTTAAAATAGCAAATTCAGTAGTAGTTTAACTTTTTTTTCTAATATTGTGCAGCCCTGGTAAAGACATTCTCGGAGCTCTGATGTATTCTGTTTTACATTTGTGTCAGACCAACCCACTGTATGTCTCTTTCGATTTTTTATTTTTTTTTAAATGTGCAGTCTCTCAAAGGAAGAATGCTTGACTACTCCCTGCTCACTTTAATAACAGACTACAGTCCAGTGGCCAGCATCGCGTCATGGCTCCGACCGCAGAGGAAAATATTCTGAATGAGCCATGCCCAGCTCCTTTCAACACTTAGGGACTTTGAAACGTGTTGCTTGCTGTAGTCAAATAAAACAGACTAAAAGATGGACACTTCACATCTGGTTGGAACAAGATAGTGCGGTTTGAATTAAGCTCCTTCTACAATAGGACCTTTGTGGAAATGTCTTATTCAGAATGGAATGGCAGAAAATCCAATTGCTTTTGCTGCATGTCAAAGGTTGGACTATAGACTCGAGCATGCGTCACAGGGTTGACAAAGAATACATTGAGTCCATTGCAAAAAACATGTAAAACTAACCAACTATAACAACATGGTACACTCATTGACTAGTTAACGTATTTGTCTGGTGTTTTGGATATTTCAAATGGAGGAGGTGAGTCTTAGCTTATACTTTTTTGCAAGAACTAATTGTTTTTGTGGGCTTTTGTGCAGGAATGTGTTGTCAAAAAGGTAACCAATAAACTGCTTTACTAAGTACATTTAATAAGAACAAAACAATGTCTAAATCAGGGCTATATCCAGGGCCAAAAAGGACTGGACTAGAAAGAGCCTACGTGCCACCCTTAGCACCCGCACCACAGTTTGAGAACCACTCAGCTAGATCCTCAATGCATGTTTGTACAGATAGACAGACAGAAACAACAGCTCAGTTAAACAGCTTAACTGCCTGCCCGTTGTGCATGTCAACATAGTTACTGATACCATTGTTTGCTGATAGTTTGAGGAGCAAACCAGTGGGTCCGGTACAATTAATGGTTTGAAACAGTCCCCTGAAGTCCTGTTAGTCCTGGTGGTGGTGGTTTTCAAACTGTGGAAAGAAAAAGCCTAGAGGTTTTTTTCCTGAAACATGAGAACAAAAAGGGCTTTCATGGGGAGGGAGGAGGAAGCCACGGGCCAAACCGCAACAAACTGTAGCTCCAATAGGACGCTAACCTCGTATATAATGCCAGTCTATGGAGCCCCTTTCCACTGTTGTTGTGTTTTTTTCTTCCTGTCTCTAGGCCGAAGCCATTAGCCAGGTGAGAGCACACGCCATTAGCAGCAGTCTGGTCGAATCCATCAGCTTTTCCCTTTCATTACCTGTGTGTTCATCACGGCAGCCATCACTCTCCGAGCTCGCCTTGTGTCATTTACCTGCAATCAGGCCCCGGAGGGAATCTTTAATGCCCGACCGGCTGAGAAATACCCCATAGAAACAGATAAAAGAGATGTGAGACCACTTCATTCATTCACACACACACAGGCAGACAGTTCAATTTACTGGTAGAAAATCCCAGATGGCCAGGATTATTGTTGGGCACACCGAAGCTGCCGCCCCACCTGCTAGCTTATCTCAATTGTATTTTATGACTCATATGGTCTGGTCTCTTAAATTACCCATTTGAGGTTTTAGTAGATTTAGCGCTGTGCTTTTTCTTGTTAGTAGCTGCAGTTACAAGACCATAGTTTCTTCCAAATTCAAGATAGAATTCTGAATTGCAACTAAAATACGGAAATTAGCAAATGAATGGTTTATTTACACATTTTTGCATACATGATGTGTTTGCATACCATAGGGGATCACTGAGAATGGAGCTATTGTATGAAGACTGTCTCTAGCAATGAACCTACAGCTTCACTGGATCAGAAATTAAGCTTTTTTGAGTTATCGCGTTTCACCAATATAATTATGATTATGTACTAACCTAAATGTTGAGTTTTGAAGTATACTCTATAGGAAAGGTTCATTATAATGGCAAAACAAGAGTTTCCCTATGTTTATGACCCCTATGGGACACTTACTTTGGCAGAGAACAATGTGTGACTTGATAAAGTGATTCTTCACATTGTACCCAACATAAAATATTGTGGCCCCACCCTACAACAAACTGGAAGTTGGCCATATTGGATTGAGAATGGGAAGTCAGGTATATTTGACAGCCTCTAACTTGCACATACTTTGCCCGATTAGCCTTAAACCTAAAATACCTAATTACTGTTTACATGTTTGACCAATATGATGCCAGTTACCTTTATAGGGCCCCCTATAGACTGAAAGAAGAATGTAGTTTTAGGGGAATTTACAACAAAATCAATCTTCACAAACATCCAGACAAATAAAAAAAAACAGACCCTTACTACATTTGTCATGGTTTGGGGGCGGGGCCTCTTAATTTTTTGTTTACCATATAAAACCCCTTAGAAAACACACAATGTCTGATGCCTGCAACAGGTGCCTGTTGGTGCCATAGTAGCTGTGGCAGACGGATGGGGATGTTTCGCCGATATACACCTTGCTGTCGGGGATGACATCGTGGGCCTAGTTAATATCTAGCTGCCAGTCATAAAACTAGAACTAACATGTGTCAAAACACATCAAACAAAGTACTCCAGACATGTTGAAAACCACGCAACCATGGCAACTATAGGCCTGTCAATACACTAAGCAATTACATGATCACTCAACAAACTTCTCCCATAGAAATTATACAAATAAATATACTAGGGCTGCAGCTATCGATTATTTTAGTAATCGAGTATTCTAGCGATTATTTTTTTTGATTAATCGATTAATCTAATAAGAGATACTAGATTTTTTTTAATTAAATAACATAAATAAACAAGCGTTTTGAGCTTTGAGAAAATGTTTTATTGCACATTTTAAATGCACTGTATATGGCAAA
>JAVQKC010034567.1:0-11050 GCA_036025475.1 Philypnodon macrostomus
ACGACAGACCGGTACAACGACCGCATCACTGCAGAGGCTGCACCGATCCGCCTGTCAATCTCACGCTCCATCCTTCCCTCACTCTTGAACAAGACCCCAAGATACTTGAACTCCTCCACTTGAGGCAGGGGCTCTCCTCCAACCTGGAGAGGGCAAGCCAGTTTTATAGTTTAAAACTATATCATAGGTTATCATGTGCCAGTATCACCATGTTGTGGTATTCTCAGTATTGTGAGCCATGTATCTCGTATCAAATTGAATTGTGAGTTACCTTGTGATTCCCAGCCCTACAATCCAATGTACCATTTGTGAACACAAGCTGTTGACTGTAGTGTACACTGTACAGAATACCTCCCAGTGAAGCTTGAGGCACACGCTGCGGCTCTATGTGACATCCCCAAATGAATAGTGTCATGCTAACCGCTCTCCTCCACCGCCGCACCACGAGGATTACACACTCTTTTAAACGTTAACAAAATAAAATGACTCAAATGTCAGCGGCAGAGTTGGGAGAGGGAAGAGAAGATAAAGTAGTGAATGACAACAGTGATAGCAGGGTGTATAGAGGACTGGGGGGGCTTTGTATGTGCTGTTGTGGGGGTTGGGTTGTAAGGCCAAAGAAAGCCCTGTGTCACTGAGTGGAAATGATACAATATCTATTTGTGGAGCTGTGGTCAGACCTCGGTGAATAGTGGGAAGGCAGAATGGAAAACACATGCAAATAGTGTTAGCATGATGGGTGATTTATAGAGGACTGCTAATGCAAATGTAAGTCAGGGAAGGAAGGAGTGGGGCTCATGTATGTTCTCCATAGGGCTTCACAATTCATCAAATTCAAATCGGAATCACAATTTTTATGGTCGCAATTAGTAAATTGCAAAGGCTGCAATTTAGACAATACAATATGTATAACTATAGTATTATAAATATAATATATTATGATTCGCAATTGCAATATTGCTTTAAAAAAATTAGTTTTCCTTAGATGTTTTAATTTAGCTAAAGCATTGTTATTGTTGTATTGTTATACTAATCATTTGTATTGAATGTATTCAAATAAATACCTCCTTGACAGCTAGGCTAAAGCTTCAGTACCTGATATTTATATCGGCGAAACAACGATATTATGGAATCACGTCGGTGTTCGTCCGCATTCGCAGATCTTAGCTGTGAACGCAGAATCAACCAGAGCTCATCACACTGGACTTTTCACAGCTGTCATACGGCCATGATGACAGGAAGTTTTCGCGCCGCAAAACCGGCGAAATTGTCGCTGGTTTTGCGCGACAGGTTTCAAAATGTCAAGCAACAAGTAGACACGACAAGTAGACGCGACAAGTAGACGCGAAAATTTTGCATTTGTGTGAACGCAGCATTACTCATTTATTCATTATCAAATCAATATGAAGGCCATGAATTAAAGCTGTTTCCTAAATGAAGAATTTGTTTAAAAATCAACTAGAAATGCTTAAAATTGGCCCTGTTCTATGATGTAAAGTAGGTACGGTAATCTGTCATAAATATTATTTTACTTTAGTCACTCCTCTGGCCTCTAACATCGTCATAGAACAAGGTCAGATAGTACATTTTGAGCATTTTTTTTTTTTTTTAATTTACAATTTTATACAGACTACGGCTTCATAATCAATCAAAAACATTTATTTATACTGCCCTTTACAACACAAAGTGACAAATGTCCTTTCAATTAAAATGGAAAATCAAACCAATTCAGAACCAAACGATCAATAGAATCAAATAAAGGTGAAATGTTACAGCACGGTTAGGGATTGAAACCAGTCCTAACTTGAATCCTGCATTTAAACAGACCTGTAATGGTCTACTGGTGGCAGCTATGGGTTCCCTTGTAGAAACACTGTTTTAGTCGTAGGGCTGACATAGAGACAACGCACTGCACACTCACATTTATTCACTATGAATCTAATGTAATCATTTCTCAGTGCTCAGTTCAGAGTGCACTGCCTCCATGTCAAATATGTGTGTGTGCTGTTCTCAAAATATTACTCAATAGTCAGCATCAGTTTAATGACCTCCATATTTACGGCTTTGTTCTTTTATCATCTCTAAACACCATGGCTGTATTATAAAACCAGGATGAGGTACAGCCCCCTGTGCCTTGATGCAAATCTGAATAGTGTTCACTTGGTGGTACTGCAGTGAAAAATAATCCCCGCTGGCCCAGAAAGGGTTTTTCCCATTGACTGCAATGTAAAAAGAAACACCCAGTGCTCTGCTGTGGGATTTAGTGGTGTTTATTCATATTTTCATATCATATACTTCTCTCTTTTTATTTGTGGTGTCACATGAGCTTTCACTGTTGTATCCCGCCTTCAGGCTGATTGGTCAGAACTGACGCAGAAGTAACAAACTTTTTTGCCAACAGCGGCCATCTTGCAACTCGCTATTAGGTTTCATAATAGATCCATAGTATAAAAGCATTAGATGGAGTTTTCTCATTTCAGGGCAGACATGTAGGCCTGAATGCAGGTATAAAGAGCATAAAGAGTATCAGAGCGTGCCTAAAGAGTATAAAGAGTACTTGGATGTAATTTTTAGTGTTTGTGAGACCTTACAACACACACCTGGGATATGACAAACACCATTGACTCTGTCTGTACTCTAGAGTAATGTGTGTTTACTTTAGGCGTAAATACTAGTGCACATATGGTTCAGTGTAATCCATAACTCACTCACTATATATAATCTATCATGTTTGATGATGTATTTTCTGTTGTATTCCAGTGCTGGTCCCAAGGGTGACAACATCTATGAGTGGAGGTCCACCATCCTGGGCCCCCCCGGCTCTGTGTACGAGGGGGGAGTCTTCTTCCTGGACATCGCCTTCACACCAGACTACCCCTTCAAACCCCCCAAGGTCAGACACTACTACTACATTTCACAGATTTCTTTGCATTTTGGGCCATACCAACTAGACGGGAGCAAGAGTATTGTGGCAAAAGAGTTTTGTTTGTAAATGCATACTACTTAAAGTTGCAGTATTTTGTATTTGAGCAAAAATAATTACTCAGTCAGTAGTACAATGACCAGAAGTAATCTGTATTATAAGGGTTTTTGTTTTCAAGCAAAGATTCTTTTTTTTTTTTTACCAGTCACACGCTTTCACAGGACAGCAGCGCTCTGATTGGTCGATACATCCTTTATTTATCAAGAACTAGAATCTACCAGGAATGATGTGAGGGAGCTGATGTTTTATTTCAAAATTCAGTTTATTCACATTATTCGGATACTTCCTGGTTTGTGTGAGACCGTGATAGAGGTTGGGAGGTTGGGAAGGAGAGGAAGGGTGAAGGGGGAGCACATCATTCAAACTTTCAAACTTTTCTTTTTCGCACAATATCAGGGACTGCAACTTTAATGTAAATGTATGTAAGTCCACAGAAGTACAATTGATGTGTGTCTATGGCCACCTGAATTGGCGGTTGGTCCTAAGAGCCTCAAAGTGTCCCATAAAAGTTCCAGCCAACAAAAGTAAAGAAGCTGAGACAAAAAAGTGTTTAACAGCTCATATAAGTGTGTTAAATTTCCTACACTGATGCAGCCCATGAATGTAACACTCACTGTAAAATGCTAAATTGATATTATTGTTTTTACCAAGCTCTTAAGTCGGATTTTCCAGAATATAGGACTGAGCTTTTAACCATGTTCTATTGTTGTTTCCACCTCAAACACAAAGCTGTGTTTTGTTTCATTCAGGCATGTTTGAGTAATTCATTATGTTGAGCTATAGTCCTCTTCAAGAGCTGAAACCTGATTCACAATGGGATTCACCTATAAGTGATGTAGCAAATAGTGGCAAACCACTCCTCTAGGGGGGTCATGCCTACTCCTACACTGTCAACAAACACACTCAGAGAATCATTCTTGCCATCACCATTTACCAACATTTTGTTTTTTGAAACCCCAGTATCTAGTCCAAGTGGAAGCTCCACAAAATGGCTTGTATTAGATTGATGTTGCAAAATGTAAAAGGTAACCCAAATGTATCCAAAATGGACTGTAAAATGTGTAAAAAACCGTGTGTATCTGGTGGTGAAAGATACTAAGTGTTATTCTGAGCCGATCCACCAGAGGGAGCTCCTACACAAACACAAAGGCTTCGCTGCTGTTGCTCTCACATTCTCTACAGTTTTTCAATAGTAGTGGAAGTACTATAACAAACGCAACTACTAATACAAATACTACAATATCTACAAATGCTATTCTGTTGTATGTACAGTTCAGTATCACAGCAGCTGTTTTAAAGTGCTGTGGAGATATTGGCAACAAAGGGACAAAAGCTGCTCAGTGAAGTTAATCTAGAGTAGTTAGTAGTAGAAATCTAGCCATGTAAATTCAGTTATAAAATTAAACTCTTCTCAAAAGTAGGGCTGCACACACGAGAAAAACATTTAATATTCCACCACCAATGACCATGTTGATAGCAATATTGATATTTTTGCAATATTTCGATGCAGGTTAATTTAAGCAGAAAGTTATTTTATTTACTACTTAACTTTGACTTAAAATTGCTTCAAAAACAGATCTTAAAGAGCCTATATTCTGCAAAATTGACTTTTCTGAGCTTTCTCAAATGTTGTATCTACCTCAAACTCATACACAAAGATGTTTTGTTTCATTGGGGCATGTTTAATCATTAATTATGTTGAGCTACAGTCCTCTCCAAGAGCTGAAAACAGATTGACAAAACACAAAGTGCTCCTGCCTGTCAACAAACACCCAGAGAAACATTGTTGCCACCACCATTTAACAACTGCTTGGAGACCCCCAAAAACTGGCACAAGTGGTTTGTTTCTGTCTTGAAACAGGGGCAGGTGAGAGAGGTGTAATCAGATTGTTTCTCTTCGAGTCCAAGTTGGAGCTCCAGAAAACAAATGAACTAAAATCGTGATAAAATGTAATTCTTGATCTTAATAGAATTGGGATATTATATTTTTGTCATATTGCCACCCCTACTTGAATGCACCTCACCTAAGGCCCATAGTTGCTGGTATAGGCTCCAGTCACTCATGACCCTTAGAAGGAAAGAAATGATTTCTTTGATGATGTTTCTCACTTTGTTTTCTGAAAAAACAACATGCAGCCTTAGTGTAAGCAGATCTAGTCTATCGTATATTTATGTGTTGTCTGTGTGTAGGTGACATTCCGTACCAGGATCTACCACTGTAACATCAACAGTCAGGGCGTGATCTGTCTGGACATCCTGAAGGACAACTGGAGTCCAGCCCTCACCATTTCCAAGGTGCTGCTGTCCATCTGCTCCCTGCTCACCGACTGTAACCCTGGTAAGACAACACTACACCAACATGTCTACACTCAAATATACACTTAATTATTGTTTTTAAATATCAAGGGTGATTTTTTTTTCTGTCAGAATAAATGACTTGACACAATACAACTAGAAAAGGGCAGACCTCCACCAAGGCAGCCACATTTCTCTGGTCTTTGTGTAATTTCTGATCTTCCCTGTAAATTAAATTAATATTGAGTAAAGTTGCTCAAACCAGGATCCAGGGTTTAAAAAAAAAACCTGGATCCTGAATAATGTTTCAGATCACACCCAAAATTGAATTCATTGGTCCTTCTCATCCAAATCGGTGCAATACTTTTGAGTAAAGTTTGAGAATAACGGATCATAATAAGATTTTTTTAATCGACATATAGTTCAAACTGCATGTTTTAATTTCACAATTTATTTCTTGTGTCCACAGCTGACCCTCTGGTTGGAAGCATTGCCACACAGTACACCACAAACAGACCTGAACACGACAGGATAGCCAAACAGTGGACCAAACGCTACGCCACATAATCTCCACCATCTGCCTGAGGGTCCATTTGGGGCTGCGGGCGGGTGTCGTGGGGGGTGGAAGTGTGGGTGGATTTTTATGAAAAGTCTTAAGTCCCTGTTGTATTTTAAGTTATCTCCGGCCCTACTGTAATCAGGCTACTACTACTTTGTGTTATGTTTTTTATTTTTACTTTTAGCTGGTGCTTGAAGATGGACAGTAGCTAAAATGTGTCCGCATGATCTCCCAAGTCCTTAAGTCACTTGTATAGAAGTCTGTGTGCGCGCTCCCTCTAAACTCACTGTAGACAGGGTCGAGTGGAATGGTTGTGATTTGTGTTCTGAATTGATATAAAGTTGTTTTGTTTCTCCCATTATAAATAAAACATGAACTCATCTAACTCTTGTACTCTTTCACTGACTTCTGGTAGACATTGTACACTTCAGCATGCAACTGGATGAAAAAACAGACAAGTGAACTAGAGGGTGAAACGGGACTTTTTTTTCACTCCCGTCCCAATCCCGCCTGAATGATCCCAATGCCATTCCACTCTAGAACTGGATTATATCTGGCCCTTTATATTTTCTGGTTTGCCCCTGGTTTAGACCTAATTACTTAAATTTAAAAAAAATTTCATGGCATATGGCATACAAGCATTCCCGCTCCTGCTCACTCCTGGTCCATTTTTTCCCCATCCAGTAGCAAAATTCTCTCCTGTCCTGCAGGAATCCCAATAAATTGTCAGCTTCTAGAGTGAACATACTAGGGCTGCACAATTTATTGCAATCAAATCGAAATTGCTATTTTAATGGTCGCAATAGACCCCTAAAAGGTAAACAAAACATTCTAAATTCCAGAATGGAGGCAAGACCATAATACATTTTCAATGGAGAAATCGGCATTAGCCACAAAATTGACAAATGCCAACCACTCGACATACATTCAAATTTCCATTAACATTTATTTTTCATACAGTGCCCCTACTATTTGCATTCCTGGTAAATATCAGCAAAGTTTGTGATTTTTATTTTTGTTAGATTTACAAAAAATCAATTTCCATTGAAAAAGAAATGTTTAAAGATTCAAAGGTTAAAGAAAGAATCATGTTCAGTCTTATTTGCTGACATGCCACAGTATTTCGTCTACACAGTGGTATATATGACCATAGCTTTCCCAAGCTTTGTGTTTGCTGTTATTGTCATTTTTTCACAATCAAGCTTTTTTTATTGAAAATTCAGGTTTCGAAAAAGGATTAATTTTGAGTTAGCACTTACAAACAAAAAGTATTACTTAGAGTCTATTGATAAAACTGAATAAAGACAAATTTGCTGCAAAGGAACAGGAATGCACAAGCTTAGGTATAAATAGGACAGACATGTTTGTATTAACTGTCAAACTGATCTCGGAAGTGGCTTGTAATTTTAGGCCTATACACTTCTCTAGACTTCTCTACACTACAGCTAGGGGTGGGACAAAATATTTATATATATATATATATATTGATATTGATATATTGGGGGGAGGATACAGTATCAGTATATATAATAGTCAGAGGTGGGTTGAGTAGCCAATAGGTTTACTGAAATAAGAGTACCATTACTTCAAAATAAACTTACTCAAGTAAAAGTAAAAAGTACTCATTCACATAATTACTTGAAAAAACTAGAGTACTGAGTAACTGTTTGAGCATAATGTCTGATTATTAGGTTAATTTTGTAAAAAATAAAATAAAAGATAATAAACAGATTTTCAAAAGATAAACTAAAAATATAAATAATATTTTTTAAAATTAAAGGCACAAGGAACAGAATTTCCTTACATGACATTACTCTTACTCTATCTAGATTTCCAAGATTTTACTCAAGTTAGAGTACAGTTACTTCAAAATATTATTAGTTACTCTATGGAGTACAATTTATTTAAAGTTACTGAAGTAAATGTATCTGAGTAAATGTGACTGAGTACTACCCACCTCTGATAATATTTTGTATATTTCACAAAAATAAAACCAGGCAGTACTTTCATCTTGCTTCTTATTTTAAGAAAGTCGACTTATTTGTGAGGTACATTTGAAGTATTCACCGTTGTAATTATTAAATGAAGTGACAATGCATTCTTCAGACAAAGGCAGGACATGTTTAAGGAAAGCTAGAGTTTATTCAGTGCTTCTTAAAGACACGTAGCAGAAATCACATAAACCAGCAGTGCAATGAAGTCAATGACGGCTCTAAACGCTCTCATTCAGAACTCATGGAATGTGGCTCATCGAAGTGACAAAAATAAATTACAAAATAAATATCTTGTTTTAACACCAACATCTCTAACATTAGAATCTATAGCTTATACTAGCAGCCATATTACGATATTCACATCACATAGAAGTTATATAAAAAGAATTAATTAGGCTGTACCATGGATATTATTGCTACCGAGCTAAATATGAGATGGCAGGCTAGTGGTTCAGAAGTCCAAACTGGGGACAATGGTTCACATCAACAGAGTGAACAGTGTAAAAATCCCATTCATATTTTAAGAGTTTAAAGGTCAATGTAGGCTAATCAGCGATGTGGTAACTCACGTTCATAGTGCCAATATTTTCAATCTAAAAAAGGTATCTGGACGTTGTAAACAGTAAAAGCTTTTCATGTATTTTGCTGAGTTTCCGTATTAAAATTAGCTGAAAATATTGGCACTATGATCATGAGTTACCACATAGCTGATTAACCTCTTCAAATATGGATTTTTCGAAAAAGTCTATGGTAAAAATAAATAGGATTTTTACTGCCGGAACCAGAGGGGGGCGGGCACTGTGGCGGTCTATACATGTAGGTTAGTAGTAGTCAACAAAACTGTTAATAATGCGGCTAAAAACATGACACATTTTTAAAGGGAAGCTAATCTTGAACGGCTAGCGGTTTTGGTTGTGTCCAAGCTTTGGTTTGCAGATAAAGGCTATTTCGTTTGTAGTGTCAATTTGAATTCTAGACAGACATTCTAAAAAGCCCAAAAGATGCAATTATATGATCTTCTTCTTCTTCAAAATGTAGTCTGTAAGAAATAATAAGAAAATATTAAAAATGAAAAAAATTCTTCAAATTGACTATCTGACCCTGTTCTATGATGTAAAGTAGGTTCTCTGAAATCAGTTGAGGCTAGGGGAGGGACTAAAGTAAAACTCAAATATGATTGGTCCAAATAGTAGTATCATTTTTAATTTTAGGAAAGTTACTGACTACACCTTTAAGATTTCACTTTAATATTGACATTAATATTGATGTTAATATTGATAACCTGATTTTCTGACTTGACATTATATAAAAAATTGTTACTTTACAAATGCATTACCTTAATAATCATGTGAACTGATGCAAAAGCAAAGCAGCAAGTATCATGCAAGATTCCAACTCTCAGGCAGAAACATCAGAAACTTCGAAACTCAGACAAGGTGAAACTGTAAGGCAAATGAACTCAATATAGACTTTAGTATTATTACTCGATAAGCTTCTGCGATGTCACAAGATTTATTTCCGTCCAATTTTTCACCAAGATCTTGTATTGATGATGGGAGAGTCGGACCAGTGAGCAAAGCCTTCTCCGGCACATCCCAAAGACTCTCAATGGGGTTAAGGTCTGGACTCTGTGGTGGCCAGTCCATGTGTGATACTGATGTCTCATACTCCCTGAATCACTCTTTCACCATGTGAGCCTGAAGAATCCAGGGCAGGGGCAGACAGTGTAGTTTCACTTATGCTGCGTACCAGATGTCCTCGGAGTGACAGCACGTTTTCAAATGGCAAATACTCAAAGGCCCTACAGTTGCATGCTAACAGATAGATAATTAATATATAATACCAGTTAATATAATTATTATTTTTATCTTTTTCTTGTGACATAAAGTGAAGCCATTTTGGATTTTTCAGCTCTGGAGTTGAAATTCTGACTTTCAAGGACAACATAGCTCTGGATTTGTTTGTTTACACTATCACAGCACCTAAGAATATGATGAAAACATTTTCAGTACTTTCTGTTTTAACACTTAACTTGCTCTCCAAATCACATAGTAGTAAAAGTTATGTTTTGAAATTAAACATATTAATATGGCAGCTTACAATTATTTGAATATATATAACCCTGCTTTTAAGCTACAATTCTGTGGAAAACTTAAACTAGCGATTAACTACAGTTATGCTAGCTACATTTCCAGTTATCATTCCACTAGTGCACAATATACTATTACCCAACCTTTTAAAAAGGTGTAGTCCGTAAGCTTTCTAAAATAAGAAAAAAAAATTGGACCATCTGACCCTGTCGTCTGTAGAGGCCAGGGAAGTAAAACTTGACTACTATTGGTCAAAGTTATAACCCACAAACTCTGATTTGATGTTGCTGTAGAGGCCAGGGAGACTAAACACTAAAACTACTTTTTTTGCCGATAATCTGGGGGTAATAGTGCCGTCAATGAAGTCTTGTCAGACTCTTAACATTTTAGTTCAAACTAATTTCCATCATAGAACAGGGTCAGATAAGTTTGAGGAAACTTATGGACTACACCTTTTTGAAATGCAGAATCACCCATTGAAATACAGTCCTGTTGTGAATGCTGCAGTCACATATCGTTGGCGGCGCTTCCCTTGCTCTTGCGTCCCGGGAGGGGGAAGGCGGACTTGCTCTGTGGTTGGGTGAGTCGACTGGTGAGCTGAGTAAAGGGCTCGATCAGGCTGTTCCTCTCGGACACACTCACCTCCCAAAGCTTGACCTTCTCCCCCTTAGCCCACTGCTGAGCTACCTCCAAGTCCACCTGACGACCATCACGCAGGTCACACTTATTACCAAGGACTATCACCGCCACCTGAAAGAGAAGTTGATTAGTGACATATCAATATAATATCAGTGGTAAATTATACGCAGCACTTATTATATATCGGCGAAACAACGATATTATGGAATCACGTTGGTCCGCGTCCGCAGATCCTAGCTGTGAACGCGATAACTCAAAAACAAATTGCCAGATCAGGTTTCAACATTTGCACACAGGTACATATCATAAAGATGCCGAACTGTATCGATTTGGGTACTTCTACGATTAATATTAATTAATTAATAACAGGACAAAACTGTGAACGCAATAACTCAAAAAGTCTTTGCTGGATCTTTTTCAACTGTTGCACACAGGTACATATCATGAAGATGCAGAACTGGATGGAGTTTGATACTTCTACAATGACAAT
>JAVQKC010034569.1:0-45403 GCA_036025475.1 Philypnodon macrostomus
AAGGTGCCCGTTGGTAATAGTTGTAGCAGACGTATGGGGCAGACGTATGGGGCAGACGTATGGGGTCGTTTTCGCCGATATATACTTTGCTGTCGGGGACGACAGCACAGGCCTTGTTCTAACTGTTGGTTGTTAGATGCGTTATTGTGATCTTAAATGTTTTGCATAGCAACTGATTATTATAAATCCTTAAAAAGAAATTTAGCTTAAAATGGAATTACAAATATAATAATAAGTGCTGTTTCCGTTTGTTTTCAACAGAAACTTTGATAAAATAGAGGTTTTGTATTCTGATAGAAGATTTCAGATTTGGGGGGACACAGATGATTTTCAGATTTTGAAGGGGGCTACGGCACTGTTGACTTTGGGAATGGCTGTTCTAGACTATAAATAATGCATTTTCTTTTTGCTTCATGTTAGATAGTTACTTATTTAAGATTTAAAATAATAAACATTGCAGGTGCTCCTACCGCTCAATGATGTCCGCGATGACACAGGCAAACATCTGAAGACCTTCTGGAAGCTGCAGAGCCACTGAGAAAATAAGAAAAACATTTATATTACAAAACTGTGTCACACTGACAGCAACATGTTTCTTAACTCCTCAACATGGCTGCTATACATAGCCATAGCCCCTGCTTCACAGAACTGCACTGACAGCTAATGGTGACATTTCAGGGCAGTTTCTTTTCTGTATTGCTAAGACGTAAGGGTTTATTTTAGTGGTTGATGGACTGGTGGAAGTACAGTCCAAACCAATCATTCCAGCTGTAACTCAACACTCACATCCTGTACAGAGACATTTAGGTCCATCTTTTTTCTGTCTCTTGTCTATGGCGGTCTATGGCTTTCTATATTGTCACATGCCAGCTGCCTACTACTGAACACATATTACACATCTTCATCACAATACCAGATTAGAATTTAAAAAAAGGATAATTTTGCATAGCCAATATATTGTAAAAGTATAAAAGAGAGAAAGTAATAAATAAACTGATTTACATTGTCAGACTCACATGTCTAATTATGTATGTAATAAAAGCAGCTCTGGTTAATATGTACTAATGTTACCAATGCAGCCAGTCATCAGCAGCTATACATTTATTGCATGCACCTTGAGAATAAGCAATGATCGTATTGGGTTTCTCTCCATGTTAATAAGCCCGGCCATGATGTATTTGAAGAATATATAAATTGTGGGTGTTATCCCTGCGACTTACCACTGCCCAGGCCCATAATTCTGGGATAGGCTAGTATTTAAGAAGTGATTTTGTTGGTGCTTTTGTTTGTGTTACATGTGTATGACAATATATATGTGTGTGACAATATTTAGCCTAAAATACATACTGATCTTACTGATAAAGTACTTTTGGCGTCAATGATTGACTAATGCCTGGGACCAAGAGCTCATAAAACTTTTTCCCAGTCAAACTTCAATAAATCCATCAATGCATCAGTGAATGCTTACAATACTGAGAAACTAAATTCAGCTCACATCAAACCTTTTCACATGAATAAGCTTCACACAATTTTGAGACTTTGGTGCCAGAAAGCTTTAAACAGTAAAAACTGAGACAGACAAAAGGCCAAGAGGCTGAGAATGGATGGTCTGGAGATGGAGTGATAGATGGGGCGATGGAGGAGTAGCACAAGCAGTGCTCCTTACAGATGAAAGGTTAAGGGTTCTCCACGCGCTCATGCAGACAGTAAGAGACAGGTCATTATCAACAAAAGGCCAAGTTTATTAACACAGAAAGGTTTCAGAACACACCTCTGCCGCGGCTGACAAAAGCAAAGAGGTTATTTTATGGGCAGCCTCCAAAACAAAAGGTGAATGAGAAAATGGAGGTGTGGCTGCTGTCATAATGTATGTTTGTGTGCATGTACACAGAAATAGGACTTTCAACTAGGCCTACACTGTCGTCCCCGACAGCAAGATGTATATCCGTGAAATGCCCCCATATGTCTGCCAAAACAGGCACCAACGGGCACCTTAATCAGACATTGTGTGATTACTAAGGGTTTTTATATTGTTAACGAACAACAAAGAAGCCCCATCTCCAAACCATGCCAGAAATAGGAAGGGTCTATGTGACTTTTTTGATTTGTCTGGATGTTTATGAAGACAAATTCAGTCTATATGGAGCACTACAGTGGTAACTGGCATCATATTTAATTAAGCCATTAATCCTGTTGAACATTAACAAAATCGCATGAAGTTTGGCACAGTTATCTGGGTTAGTGTACATTTAATGTACATAGGCAAATTACAGAGGTCAAATAAAGTGAATAACTAAATAGCGCCCCCATGTTTATGAACCCAATGGGACTCTGGACACACTTACTTACTTTGGCAGAGAGCAATGAAACTTGGTACAGTGATTCCCTACAGTGTACCCAACATAAAATATTATTATGACCCCACCCTACAACAAAGTGAAATTGGGAGGTCAGGTATATTTGACGGCCTCTAACTTGCACATACTTTGCCCGATTAGGCACACACCTGAAACATCTAATTACCCCCTGGCCCCTGAACACATCTGACAATATGATGCCACCCCCTATAGACTGATTATTTTAGTTTTTTTTTTTTTTTTTAAATTGGGCAAAAACATTCTTCACAAACATCCAGACAAATCAAAAAAGTAAAGTAGACCCTTCCCATGTTTGTCATGGTTTGGGGGCGGGGCCTCTTAATTGCTCGTTATCAATATAAAAACCCTTAGAAATCCCACAATGTCTGATTAAGGTGCCTGTTGGTGACAGTTGTAGCAGACGTATGGGGGGATTTTCACCGATATACACCTTGCTGTCGGGTATGACAGCACAGGCCTAGTTAGGTTTTTCAGGTTAGGTTAGAGGCTGTAAAATATACCTATAATAATAATAATAATAATATACTAATTTTAATCCAAAATGCCCAACTTCCGTTTGTTGTAGGGTGGGGCGATAATAATATTTTAGAATAATATATTAGTTAATTAATTAACTATCATTAATCACAGAAGTACCGAAATCAATCCATTTCAGTGTCTTTTTGATATGTACCTGGGTGTAAATGTTAAACTGATCCGGTTGGTTTTGAGTTATCGCGTAGGATTTGCGAACACGCATGTGGATGACACCATAGATGCGGACGGAGGTGATTCCATAATATATTTGGCGATATAATTATAAATCACAACATCTGTTTCTAAAATGCCACAAGACACAACTATACTATCTCGATGTATAAGTATGTAAATGTATTAAGTTTGAGTTGCATTTGTTAATTACCAATTGGTTTAAACCTCTGCTCATTTTAAAGCAAATAGCATTTAAAAGTATAAAAGTTATATACAAACTATACTGTGGGTTGTGTGTATTATGTAGTTTAAATGCACCAGAACACTCTTAACTGTCAGTTTCTTGCTCCTGCAGTAGAAGTGTGGTTATAAGCCTCCATCTCTGTAAATAACACATCAGCACAATTCCAGAGGGATTTGGCCCACCACAAGATCAAACAGGGCTAATGCACTGCCTTAACAAATTCAGTGTTAACAGACTCCAAATACACTTTATTTGAAGTGTTTGTAAAATGTCTCTGCTTCACTTTGATGTTTGTTCAAGACAAGCATCACAACACAGCAGGGACATTACTGTACAAACAATCTTGTAAAATTAACATATATTTCAATGAAAACATGAATGACAATTAACATTTTAGTTGAGGGCCCACCTTAAGATCATAAACTAATCCAGCATGCTTAGATTGTGATCATTAAATTATAACTTCAATTGTGTTTGTAAATCATTTCAAGACTATCTATAGGCATTAGCACCCTAGCCTGGAAAGCCAGACGCAAGTTCTCTGTAGATTCTATACAGACTCAGTCTGGTGACCCTCCCCTTCACAGACACTTCCTTCCGCCAAAACTCTCTGTGGAGCCTGATTTGTAGATCTGCAGTGACACTTGCTTTGTGCATTGTAACATTCAAGATGGCGCAAGGGAGAAGCGAGAATTTGTTTCATAACTAGAGGTTTATCTCTTCTTTAATCCACACCACTACTGTTCATCTTCTTCTGTTGAGTTCACATTGGTATCTCCATTTGTTTGCCTCCGCACAGGTTGTCTTTCCGCTGGTGTCTGCCACTTTTATGATTGGTTTACTCCACGCTTATTCGCCCTGCCCAAGAAATCAATTGATGTGAGTGAGTCACCAGACTCAAAGCTGGTACACCGGAGAGTCTGGCTTGCCAGGCTAATAACACCCTGCAATAATCTCATAAATGTTGAAAGTTATGAAATCATCATGAATAATCTATTGATACAGTACCATAAAAGAATGAGTTGTTTTTTAGCTTTTTACTTTACGTCATTTACAATATATCAAAAATGTATCAGCATTTCCCTAATGAGTAATCAGTCGCAGTATTAGTCTTATTTCACATTATAGTTAAGGACTTTTGCGATGCCTGATGCACCAAAAGAATAATTTAGCATATCAACGGTATACCAGCAGCATTTTAACGTACATCATTTCTACCACAATCTTGACAGCAATTCGTTCTCAAACTCACCTCTTTTTGCATTTGCTTGTCTCACTCGCCACACTGTCTTGTGGATTTCAAAGTTGTAGTTTGCGGGCAGTGCCTTGATGGCCTCTTGGAGCTCTGGGTCACTGAGGATGTCATCGGGAATCTGATTGGCTACTCTACGTGGTCCTTTGACTGCTACAAAAGATGACACGAGGTAAGTAAGATACAATAACAAGTCAGTATAAAATAACCTCTGTGTTTTTGTATCACGTAATTAATGCGGAACCATGCTATAACAGATATGACCCGTTACATTTCTTTAGTGATTTAACCAGATTCGTAAGCCAACATCCGTGTGAAAACAGGCACCGCCAATAATGTAGAGATTGTTTTTTCAGATCAAACTACTGTCTATTTTAATTTAACCGGTAATGACAGAAAGAGAAGTCTATGGGAACTTTTAACACAAATTACGCATTGATGTCGACGACGGCAAAAAAAACCTATGTGCCAACTCCAGTCAATCGTAAAAACTGGAAAGGGTCAAGTTTATTGTTTGAAATACCCATAAAACTTACCCGGTGCCTTTTTGACAGGAACGAGCTGCGTTTCGCTCACGGAGGCTGCCATCTTTTTTATCCAAACAAACACATGTGAGGAGGAGAACCAATCGAGAAACGATGTAAGGCGCAGGCAGCAGAGCACCGATGTTATAGATCATGTCCCTGAATAGGACAGAGGCTGAGAAAACGTCCTACAGCAGAACAGGCGCCAAAATAAAATAAAAAATAAAATAAATTAAATTAGATTAGATTAAACAAAAACATAATAAAACTTACAAATATTATCATTCTCAATATATGGAGTCATTTATTTCTCATTGAATAGAAAAACCTAATGAGCATACAGAGGCCATTGGGGGCAACAAGAGCAAACATATAATCAATGTAATTAAATAAAATAACATAACATAAAAGCTTGTTTAGCTGAAATTTTAATATTACTCAGAAAACATAAGGTTATAAGCTCCATTCAACTGGGACAAATAGTAGCCTAATCTATTAATAAATTATTATTCAGAAGTCGAATATTATTTGTCATAATCTTCGACACAATAGGCTACATTTAGGCCTAATCAACTTGGCAACATAAAAAGTATTCTATAAGCACCAGATCATTGTGTTTTACGGCTTCTAGGCGTGTTTTTATTTGTGCTGTGTGTGATATCATGTTCCCTGCGGTGTGAGGCAGCAGTGTCTATAGCTGCACGGCGCAGAAAGGCAGCCTGTGAGAGGATGCTGCCCGCTGGAGCCACGTAGCCACAACACACTTTCTCCCTCCTTGCGCGCGTCAAACCAGCCAAGATCTGATCCATTGGCGTAAAGCCGAGAGGTCTTTTTAGACAACATCAGAGAAATGTAACAACGGAGAGTGAACGGCGAGCGGAAAAGGGGGATTTTAAAGAAGACATCAAAGTGTACATTATTAAGGAGGATTTGAGGAGACTGCGTCCATAATCCGACATCAGAGGCGGAATCCAGATAACTTATGTTAATTGGAGATTTTAACGAATGTGATTCCAATGGCTCTGGAGCAGCGGTGGAGGAGACTGAGGTTGGCCAGTTGATTTTTCGATGTGTGCGCTTGTGGAGACACTCGTGTCAATCGTCCACTTCCCCAAAAACTGACCCGAAGCCCCTCTAGCTCTGTCTGCGTCCAAAAAGGAGTTGGCTGTTTTGGGGACCAGGGGCGCGCTTTACGCAGTGGAGACAAGCACATTTCTTTTGATGTTTGGCGATGAATATTTTACAAACTTTGCGGGTAAAGGCATCTGTGTTTGTTATCAGTGATTGAAGCCTTTGCATTTCATACTACGAGCCAGTGCAGAGAATAAGTGACTGTAACACGGCGAGAGATCCGCATCTTTCAAAGTATTCCACCCCAAGTTCAAGTCTGGAATATAGGAGTAGATGATTCTCAGAGGACACGGGCGGACAAACATTTAAAGCCTGCAAAATGTTCACATGGGGTAAGTTCTTTTAACTTTTCTTCTCTGGCATGTTTTAACTCGACAATCTCTGACGCGAATCCTCCTGCACGCGCCCTCCACCCAGTTTTGCTGTCGATCTATCTTTGATGGCTTGGCTGATAATATGAAATCTAAACCATCTATTATGCAGCACAGTGCCTCCTATTAGTGTTATAACAAGGGACGAAATTGGAAGGCAAGCATGCATGTTTCATTTAGCACACGCGCTCTAAAGATTTCTGGGAGTGAGACATTCATCTGTGTAAGGCTACAGACATGACATTATGATATTATTAATACAGCTGATGCCGCAGTGCAGTTTATGAGTTGTAGACCCGGGTCACAGGGCTATCTCGGCGAGCATGGCACTTCGCTCCAGCATTATTATTTGCTGCGTGTCACTACATCTCGATGTGATGGATCAAACCACAGTTCACAAGGTTATTCTCCGTTGGCTACACACTATATTAACACCCCAGACCTCTAGTCCCTTCATTTCAAAGGCAGACCTTTAATATACCAACACTTTGAGGATGGTCAGATAAGCAGACTTCCAATTGAATACCCTTATTATTTACATGTGCTAATTGGCTATACCACTCTGACCAGGTAACTGCATTGGATTGCTGACAGCAGTGGAGAGGGTAAGCTTCTAATGAGAAAAGATTACAGTACATGCTCCCATCGTGCCTCTATATAGTCAAATTAAAGTGTATCCATTTTGCAGATTGTCTCCAGGGGCACATGTGGAGGTCCTTGGACCCCAAAGTGCATTCCTTATAAGTGTCTATTCAATTTGATGTTTTCATGAGATTGAGAATCAAAGGCAGTTTCTTTAAGAGATGGTGTGAACATAAACAAGCCCCACTTATATTTATTGGGAAAATCCATCTGAACTAAGCGTGTTTCTCCAGATTGCCTTAGGGGAAGGCACAGGAAAAACAGCATGTTTTTCTCACTGCCATTAGATTGCGTATTTCTGTTTGAACAGTTGAGTTGAAACGCTGCTTGTCGACTTGTCTGAATATAGCTGCTTTTAAAGGAAAGGCCTGCTGTAGAAGGAAAGAGGCTCATCATAACATGCAGGAAAACACTTAACTGGTCTGTTTGGGAGAACTATTTTGAGTGTATATGCATGTGTTAATAGCTGTCTTCATATATCATGTAGTCAAAATGATTGGAACTGTTGTTTTATAATCAATAAAAGTGATTTCCCAAAACTCACTATTTATTTTAGTGCCATCATAAACAGAGTAGCAAAATTGCTTTTCAGTATTATGTACATAATCATTTAAAGCAAAATTAACAATATTTTATGGTTTTATGGTGGATTGTTACTTTATTTGTTAATTTTCTACTAAATGATGATTGCAGGAATGTGGCAAAAGTTCACTGGATCTGGAGCCCATCACAACTGAGTTGAATTCAGAGATATGCAGGGAACATTTTATAATTTGCTACTGACGGCTTTTTTTGTATGTAAATACCACATTGTAAAGCTGTTTTGATGTGCCAATACCTTGGATTAAATATTTAGTCTACTTACTTACTATGGAAGCAGAATGTATATGGTCTGTTGTAGATCTCATGTTTCTGTTTTCTTGCTTATCATTTTGGGAAAATGTGTCAGTGGTTACTAATGAGAAACTGTACAATCATGACTATTACGTCCTGTTTATTAATAGGGAGCCTTGTGTTTCTGATACAGGCCTACTGTCGATCTCTCTGTCTACAGGCCTACTGTCGATCTCTCTGTCCACAGGCCTACTGTCGATCTCTCTGTCTACAGGCCTACTGTCGATCTCTGTCTACTTTGTGTCTTTTCTTGTCACTCTTTTTCCATCTTAAACACCCGTGTCTCTCTTGTTCTTTCCATTTCTCTTTTTCTCTGAACCAGTCTGCCATAGAGTGGGCACAAGGGAAGATCTGTCAGAACAGCTCTGAGATGGGAAAGACAAGTTGTCCACTGAATATGCCATGTTGTGATGGGACGTTAATGCTGCTGTATGATGCTTTTCACACTTATTGGACAATGTACAACCTTTTTAAAGATTTGTTGGTATTTAGACCTGAAAACAAGTACTGCTTGCTCCAAAAACTAAAACATATAAATAAAACAGTAGGTTTAATATTTTCTAAAATCCTTCTATGGTGCTGTGTAACCTTCACATCTGTATTACAGGAAGATTTTACATCATGTATGGATGTGTGTGTTGAACAGTTTATTTTTCTTCAAATAGATAAGCCAGATAAGGTCCAGACAGGTCCTGTCCAAAAACGTAGCAAACCTTTTGCTGGTCAATATTCTTAGTTTTTGTTATGATCACAGGTTCACACACATTTACTTTTCTTTTGGAGTACTAAAATGAAACTAATCATTGCTTTATTTACCTGAAAATAATATTATTTTTTTACCATCCCAGACTTCTGATTTCTTACTGAGGAAAAATTGAGGACAATATCTCATCCCTGGAGAAAATCACATGAAGAGATTGATCAATATTAGAAATGTCAATACATATTTAAATCCAATGCAACATTGTTTACAACGTAACAATATGGACACAATACAGTACATTGGCTGGGAGCCAGGAAACTGTTTAGCCCATCTAAAAAAAAACATGCAATGATTCCCAATACATTTTGATGGATGATGCGTTTAAAATCACTTTTGGCATTATTTTGGACAGTCAGCGCATAAATCAATGGACCCCTGGAAGGTGCTGAGAATTTATTCACAAACTGTGTCATGTTCTGAAAACCTGCCATGGCTATAATTGAACACATACATAATTTGTGCCTAACAGGCAAAACATGCAAACTCTGATAAGCAGCTTTAAATATGAACTCCAAATCACTTACCTTAACCTGGGAAATTAACTACACCCATTCATCATCTTCACTTGCGCACATTCAAACACATACATGCAAAATAAAGCAAAGTGTGAACAGGGCAGAGGCATTAGTGCTCCTGCCTAGGTGAAGTCTGTGGGTCCTCCCTGGGTTTGTTTATTTATTTATTTTCTGTGGGTACTCTCCCAGCTCTCTTTTAATGATATGTGGTTGGGTTTCAACCTGTTAATTTCAATTCAAAAATTTTTTATTTGTGTAGCCCTATATCACAACAAAGTTGCCTCAGAGTGCTTTACAAAAAGAGATGTATGTAAACAACAAACAAGGCCATTGTAAACAGTAACAAAGTTAATAGACAATCAATAACACACAAACAACAGGACTGTCCCAGGACACCCCCTGTCCTTAGACCCTCCATCGCGGTCAGGAAAAACTCCAAAAAACCCATTTATGGGAAAAAGAGAAACCTTAGGGAGAACCACATGATAGAAGGATCCACTCCCAGGACGGACAGGCTATAGATGTGTCCAGGATTGATGGATGATGTCCTTGTGCTGAGAGCTCAATATATGTGTATGGATGCAGCAGGTTTAGGGGTACATCCAAGTTAAGAAAACTGGCGACTCTTTATTGCCCCTAGTAATAAATAAACATGTGAGCAATGGTTGTCTGTAATTGCCATAGACTCCCATATTCACCCTAGTCGCCCATGACCCCTAACAGAAATAAGTGAAAAAGGAATCTGAAGCATGAATGAAAGAACTATCTTGTATTATTAAAAATAATAATCCGTATATAATAATAACTCCGTGTACCGTCGCTGAGAAGGAGCTCGTGCAGACATTTAGTGAACAGTGGACAGGCAATAGGGTTAGCTGAATAGATGCAATAGACTGTGGCCTTGGCTTGTGAGCAACGGTTTTGGGAAAGAATCTGTGAATAGATATGTGCAATGAATTTCTGCCCAAGTATAAACTTACTGGCCACTTTATTAGATAAACCATGTGTGCCTAATAAAGTAGCATCAAGTGTGGTCTTGATGTAGTCATACCTGCTTCATGTTTTCAAATCTTGTGCATTTGGAGATGGTCTTAGGTGGTTTCTGAGCTAATGTTTCCTTTCAATTATCTCAAACCAGTTTCAAACCTTGAATTTTTGGCCACAACCGCCGCTCATTGAATATTGTACTTTTGCACTCCTTTAAACCATTCTCTGTTAAACCCTTTGGTTGTATGTGAAAATCCCAGATCATCAATTTCCCTCTGTATTTGAAAAAAGAATATGCATGACTAAATCCCTTGGCTTGATGTAATGTGTTAGGCTTATTAGTTATTTGAGCTCATACCTAATAAAGTGGCCAGTGAGTGTCATACCATGCAGCAAGTGAATGTGCCAAGTATCCTCAGTAATCCCCATGCGAGTGAAGGGTGTGATGACAGAAACTATCTCTGGGACCCTGAGAAAGTTCTTTTTTTAGGAGAATAGATTTCCCACTTTAAATTATCATCTTCCTAATCCTCTTGCTGTGTCAGCCCTCAGCTATCGCTCCTTGTCAACTTTGCATTGTTAGACTTTGCCGGCTAGCTCCAGACGGAGGTAGTGTGGACTGAAGATTTGGAGAGAAACGTTGAAGAGAAGTGGAATAGAATAATGTAGAATGGTGCAAAGTATAAACTTCAAATCTTCACATCTGCCTAATGCCTCATTCACACCGAATGCGGTCCGTGTGCTGTACGTGTCCAGGCAAATCCTCACTCGCTGGTGCACGTGGAGCACGGAGCTGCACGCTGTATGTGTACAGGAAGCCGCATAAGAAGTCCGTGAAAAACAGAGTCCTTGCCTATTTCTTCTGCAGCCCCAGATCCGGACACAAACAGACCACAGCTGGTGTGAATGAGCCCAGACTTCAGTGGCCCTCGTTCCGTATCCGTACCACAGTCAGTGTGAATTAGGCATAGATTTTCTGTAAATAGCAAGGAATCTAAAATGGTGGACAATATTTTGAAGTCCAAATGTTTTCCAAGTAAACATTATTAAATCAGCTTTAAGGATTACTCAAACTTGCAAGAAGATATCTTGTTACACAATTAATCCTTTCCTTTTGTCGGATTATGTAGAGTCACATTTTGGGCAATTTGGGCCAACTGAGAGGTGCGCCTGAGGGCCTCAGAAAATTGCTCTGATAGCATTTGGCCCCTGGGCCATAGTTTGGACACCCCTGACCTATGCAATAGGAGGAACATGGCGACACATTAAGCAATTATAGTTAGTTAGTTAGAGTATAATTGTTGGGTAAAAGGTGTCTAAAAAGGTCTACATTTTGAACTAAATCAGGACTGAATACTGAGAATTTAACTGAAGACTTTTATTTGCCCATTCCATAATTTACACCTTTCAGTTTACACAATTCACACCTTAACAATTTTTACAATACCTTTAATTTCCAGTTTTCTGATAATGGTAGATTTGCCATGTGAACCATAATATTACCATTTCAGAATCAGAACATAAGGGCTTTGGGTTCTGTAATTGATGCAGTAGTGCTCTTACGTGCAGCTGCATGAGGAGGACTCTCTTATCAATGCAATCTGAAGGGACATCTGAATGATTAAAATCTACAGACATTCCAACTCTGCAGAGGAGGAGTCAGGGGTGAACATTATACTGCAAGGAGGAAAAACTGTCAACTCAGATCGCCATTTACAGAATCGCCCGATTTCTGCACAAATGCCATCTTCAGTTTCTGTTGTGAAAATGAGATGCAAGAATGGTCATTAGTGGATGGTAATGAGGTGAAGGAGACAAACAACCTAAGCCCTGTTGGTTTTTCTTATATTAATAATTAATTTGTGATTAAGTGGCTAATTGGAGTTTAAAGGTCAATGTCAATGAGAGTGCCATAGATCTTGGGCGACAGGAGGGGGGTGAGGAGGGGACTGTTGACAGTATAATTCAGGTGCTCTCATGTTACTGTGACAGCTTTACCCCTTCCTCCGAGCCCTCCTCCCCAGGCAACAGAACCTTTGTGTGCTGAGGACAGCAATTCAACCACCACAGCACCTGGGCATGTGCCCTTTTGGCATTGAGACCTAGCAGGTCCTTAAGATGGAGTGGCATATCCTCACGTGGAGCAGAGGTGAAGAAGATGAGAAAAACAGCTTATGTTACCTTCTTCTAGTATTCTAGTCTCTAGAGAGCTAAGGCCGCTAGATACATTAAAAAATGTAGTTCTGCATCTACAAGTAACCTGCAAATAAGAATGTATCTATCTATGCTATTCCATGACGACCAGTTGATGGAGTGAATACAGGGCACTGATGTCTTTCCCAATTATAAAAAATGTCTTGCGTCAATAACATAATTATAGATTTGATTCTTATTTCTGGTTAGAGTTTGCATGTCTTCATGTTGAATGGTTATCTGTTGTGTTAGCCCAGCCTGAAGCCACACCTGCACAGGCGTCTGTGTTGTACTCAGTCGGTGTTCATTATTGCCCGACATTGGAGCTACAATTTAATTATTATTACCCAGCCACACCGTTTGTCAACCTGTTTGACATGAGCACAATAGGTTTTATATATATATATTTATATATTTATATTTATATATATCCAGAGCATACACAGGTTTAAAGTCAGCATTAAATGGTAGTTTCTGCTCCACTTGCTATAAAAACACACACACAAACAAACAGCATAGATTGGGCTGAGGAACAACAACAATCGGCTTTCATTTTCAAGGCTGCAGTTGCTGGCAGTGTCACTCCACTCACCTCGTGTCTCACAGCTCGAGTATAGAGCCGACCTCCTCATCCTGGCTTTAATGAGACAGGCGACTGTCAGAGCCACATCTGAGCTTACTGCTTGTAATATCTTTGGTGGCTGTGTTCTGGCATGTGTTATCGCTGCTCATGTGTCTGTCACAGTGAAGAAGACTGGCTTTGTAGAGTCGGGTTATAAGGTAATTACTGCGTCACTTTTGTGTGTAACCAGGGTCGCACAGGGCGGGTTTAGAAGCACCGAGGTCCATAAAGACGGCAATTGAATACGACAATGCTTTTGTTGTAGTTGTTTTAACTCAGTACATTAAATATTATGTCTGCTTAATGGTTCTTTTTTTTTGAGAAATGAAACATATTTGAAAAATACTGCCCTCTCTGGACATCTGTGACCTCACAGCTCAGTACAACCATGTGTGTAATTCAAGTGTAGTCTTTATACAGAAACCAAAGCACAAGTCCAGACAATATCCCTGTATACTTTACGAACCCAGCAATTAGTGTACTTTGGTATAAATATTTTAGGAGCTGAACAGGCAGATACGGGCTGGCACCAGATGTCGCTGCATATAATCGCTCGAGGAAATACTAGAAAACACCAAAACGAGTTAAAGAGAGAACTAGATTATTATAATTTAAAATTATCTGAGGACAGTTGGAGTAGTAATTACAGAATATAGGCCAAGGTCTTACAGTCAGTCAGTATTTATATGCAAATCCTTCTCAATTGTCTAAGAACTGTCCAAAACTTGTTCTGTTATGTGCATTGTTTTGACCTTATTAAGTCCAATACTAAAAGAGATAAGAAATGACTGAAGAACTGTTTCTAATTTACCCCCTGTATTTCCTCATATCTGCGTCAAAAAGCCATGCTGTGATCCTTCCCATCTTCATCAAATTGAAATCTATTTCTGGTGCAGAACAGACCTTTTCACACCCTTCTGCGTTGTGTGTCTCGGGTTCTCTCCGGATGAAGCTTGAGCCCTTGACATTTTGTGTGTTTTCCTTCCCTAACAAGGATTGCTCTTCAGCATTGGCCCATGCTCACAGAAACCCATTCATGCCATTAGGACTTTGCATCAGAAATACAGGGCACCAGACTCACAAGAGAGGTGCAAGGTGCGGTTTTGTGTACCAGAGATAAGCATGTTAATTACTCTGGTACTTGGTCAAAAGTACAGGGCATGTGCTGGACTGAAATGACACGGTGTGGTGGATTAGGAGACGTGAGACATGATGCAAAACTCTTTATTGTGGAATGTTTTTGTTTTTGGTGTGTCCTCTGGTTGCATTTGGCGGACATAGTCTCTTCTTTCAGTGTTTGAGAAGAAAATACTTCAATAGAGTCAAGAGATCAAGCATTTTGCCAATCACATGCTCACAGACAATGTATCTTGCCATGGACTGGTCTTCACAGTTAATATGTTGGACTAGTCTATTGAATCAGTGTTTGGGTCTACATTTTAATAGAATAAAAGAAAAGGCATGTTATTGTAAAAAGGGGTTGGTGGTTTTGATCTCACCTGTTTCATACTGTTGTGGTGTCCTTGGGCAAAACACTTCAACACCCTGTGTTTAAATGAGTTGTCTAAGGGAAGCTGTGGTTATAGAGGTAGCATAAAACCATTGTGTGACTATGGAGTGAGTGAGTGAGTGAGGAAAGCACTTTAAATCTAATTACTATCATTATTAAATATTATTATCACATGCTATGTAATAATGTTATCATATTTATATTAATACTAAAAGTGATTGCATTGTACAGTATTTTAAAGTATAAGAAATATTGACATAGCGTGCATATATTTCACAATAATCAAATTAAATTTATTTTCTGTTATTGGTCCTTGGTTGTAGCTGCATGGGGAGACCCTTTGAGTGGGAGAAGTAGAACTAGTCTTGAGCAGTAGTGAAAGTGCTAGCAGCTTGTTTTATATTCCAATCACCTTGATCCTGCGGGCCTGCGCTTGTGCATTCTAATGAACCGCTTTCCTTTGCATGTAGCTCAGGTTAAAATCCAGGTGGCTCTCTGGTGGAGATGAGGCTTCTCAGAAAGAAAACTACCCTGGGAGAATTTTCTCATCTTGTTTGTGCCCATTATTTGAAAATAACAAAGGGACAGATGTTGTAACAGTGTGGTCCAAAGGCAAAATAAGAGTTTTTATTACAAAGCAAGATTTCTACTCATCTGTTCTGTTGGGTTAGGGACATTGAAGAGCCAACTTACATCCAGCCTTTTCCGCAGACAAAAAGAAGAGAAGACATTAAAGAAAACAGACGACAGACCCTAGTATAGAGTCACTCATTTATTTACTATATGTACATTTATGTACAATGTGCATTTGGCATTATGATTTAGTTTTTTGGGCAGGTGCTATATTTTTACATTGTTAATTTATCCAGGCTTGAGACTGCCCTTTGCACTTTAATAGTTATAAATATTCTGAATATAAATTATCTCGAAAATTAGGCATAGACCTGATCTTGTCTTCAGTTTAAGCATTTTAATAGATAAGAATGTTCTGTGCCAACCACATGTTCACAGACAATGGATCTTCATGTAATGGATGTCTTTATTAGTGGGATAAAAACATGTTGATTGACTGAGCTATTGTATAAGCTTATCTACTAGGGACCTGGAAGAGCAGGCTTGCATCCTCCTTGCCTGCAGTCAAAAAAGGAAACATGTTTAAGAAAACAGACAGTGAAGCTAATAAATAGTCACTACCACATGCACCTTTTTGCCGCTGCTCCAAGTCAAGGCCTCAATCTCGCACAGCTCAATCCCCTCGAGAAGCCAGGGGAATACAACAATGCTAAAGTCTGACAGTGTGAATTGTGCTACCGCTTTGGCCCAAGACCCCCACTATAAGAACACTGTGCCACCATGACAGCTCTGAACTAAAACTACAATTCCCAAGATGCCCTGCAACTGTCGATAGTTCACCCTGAGCAATCATGCCTAATATGTCCCCTGCTCCACCGCGGGCTTAAAGTGTTGTTTGGAAATGGAACGTAATCTAGGGGGTAAATATAGCAGATGTCAGCTTTTCACACTGAGACAATAAACAGTAAAACACACTTGAAAGTGACTTGATGTATCGCTGAGATGGGGTTACGTCAAATGTATGAACTAGCATGGTGGTGGTGTCAGTTGTATGCAGGGAGGGATTGATAACATTTGCTGGCTAAAGCTCCTCTGGTGTTGCCTGGGATATTAAGTCAGCACATCTATCCCTGTCTTTACAAGTACAGCCTTGTCAATTATTTAAAAAGAGCAAAACAACAGGGCAGGGAAAAAAACGTACTGGGTGTTGGGAGCTCATTTACACGTCTCAATCCCCAAGTGTGCCCATGCGCTTAGGCCATTATTTAAAAAAAGGGTCTTTCATCCCCTATGTGTCTTTCTGCTAATTCACACTATTGCCAATGTGAGAGCCCCTTATTCCTGGTAGACGTAGGCAACAAGGGAAAACAATGAGGAACTGGAGGGAAGGTAACAAAAGACTTACTAAAGAATTCATAGCAGCTCAAAAGACTGAGAGATGTAGGCCAATTAAGTGTTCTATGGAGGAAAATAAATTTAATATGGCTTCAGTTTCATTACATTATTCTCTTTACTGATGGATACACCCACATGGTCACTTTGTTAGACAGACCTTATACCTAAGAAAGTAATCAGAATTGTTCCTGAGGTTTAGCTGTTTTTGAAATACTTTGGTTTCCCAAATAATATGCCATGTTCAAACTCGGAACTTGGATGCAGTTTCTGCTAGTGATTGACTGACCAGTTGATTCGGTGAAACTATTAAAGTGACTAGCAAGTGTGGGTCAAAATGCATTTACATCGTTGATGCTAGAAGCTCTAGCATCAACGATGTAAATGCATTTTGTTACTACATAAGCTTCAGCTACATAAGTTCAGCCGGGCTGAAATGGGCAACAGTGAAGTAGAGTGAGCTGTAGAGGAAATAAGTTCAATTCAATTCATGTTTATTTATATAGCCCTATATCACAACAAAGTTGCCCCAGAGGGCTTCACAGAAAGAGATGTATGTAAACAATAAAAAGGTAACAATAAACAAAGTTAATAGACAATCAAAGGACTGTCCCAGGACACCCCCATCTAAAAAAATAAAAATATGGGTAAAAGAGAAACCTTAGGGACAACCACATGATAGAGGGATCCACTCCCAGGACGGACAGGCTGTAGATGTGTCCAGGACTGATGGATGAGGTCCTTGAGCTCAATGTGTGTGTGTGGATGCAGCGGACTTAGGGGACATCCAAGAGAATGAGGAGATAGTTGAAGCTATATATGAGTAGCTCTTTTGTCTGCTCCTACTGTTCCATTCAGATATGACTGGCTGCAGTGAAATAATAATCAATCACAATTAAAGTGCATGTAATGTGATGTGCTAAAATGCTTGAAAGAGCTTTTTTTGTTGCAAAAACAGCAGAAGAGACTCACTGGCCATGTTATTAGGTGTGCTTTGTACCTAATAAAGTGGCAGCTTAGGAGCTTTGTTTTAGCTCTGGCATCATTTTCACTCACAAAACTGCTGGATATATCACTGGATATATCAGTTCCATGTTAAACTTAGACATGTTTGTTTGTTAAAATCCCACTAGAAATACAGAATTGTCTGCCTAGCACAAACAAACGGCAAACAGTTCTTGAACATGAATGACTAAATCTATCAAATTGATGGTATGTGTCAGACCGATCAGCTATTTGAGATCACAAGCAAGTTACATCTTTTCCATATTTTTTCAGTAAGTTGTGTTTCGTTTTGTATTAAATGGCCCCTACGCTCAGCATCTGTCTGTTGCATACATTTAGTCATTTTCTCATCTCTCCGCTTATAAAACCCTGTGATGATGGCACTGTTATGGTGATGATCGGAAGGGCTCTTAGCGCTGTGTGGGAGCAGCTGGGGCGATGGTTCCAGGTGCACACCCACATATACTCTGTGTTTTCCTGTTGGAGATTCACGCCATTCTTTTTACATCCACGAATGTATGAGCCCTCTCCAGCCGTCCGCCTCCCACCAGCAGGTGAACCCACTACGACATAACTCAACGATCATCTATAGACTACTTATCTACTGTACGCCCCCACAGAGGAGTACTTGGATAAATGCAATGATCTATAACAAAACTACTGTTTTCTTCAATTCTCCGGTACCTCAAACCACATGTGGAGTTTGCATGTCCTTCCCGTTATAGTGGGCTTCCTCCAGCTTCATTCCACTATCAGAACATATGTGTGAAATTATAGGTGAGTATAGGAGAATCCAAATTGATGCTGTGAATTGGGAGAATCACAATTGCCCATAGTGAGAACATGACAAATACAGTATAATATATGGCATGTGTATGGTTAATAAAGATGACATTAAAATCCAATTTAAAATCTATGGTGGTGAAAAAAAGTACAGAAAAATTGTATTTAAGTAAAAGTACTGTTACATGGCAAATGAACTAATTGAAGCTGACGAGTAGAAGAGTGCTGTATGTCACTTACTGTCACTGTGAATCCTTATTATGTGATGTAGCCTGGAAGGTGTGGCTGAGTAAATCTGTCTCCACAAATATAGCTTAAAAAAAACAAGTTGAAGTTGACATGGCAGAAAAATGAGAGACGCGGCAGATGTCAAAGTAAATAGATAGGTCTATATAAAAGCAAACCAACCCTATCCACTCTTAAGTAGAGCAAGCACTGGGGTTATAAAATGTCAAGAAAGAGTCAAGAAAGAGTAATACAGTCAGACTGCGTTGGTTGCACAAAAGACTATCAAACAACATTGTGACTCATCCAAAAACAATAACAGAAATGTCTAGTCTTTTTGATTTCTTAAGCTAAGCAACGAAAGTGTAAATGTTACGGGCAGATTTTCACATTTTCTGTCAAGGTGAGAAATAGGAAATAGAAACATATAATATTGTAACGTCTGTACTTATTGAAAAGGAACAAAACCTAGATAATAAATAAGCCCTATGTGTCTCCTGTTTTGAGATGAACCGGTAACATTTGCATTCACAAGTGCAAGGTCTCTGAGTCAGTTTCATTTTGTGCTATGTCTTCCACCTCTTCTTTTGTCTATGATTAAAAAGACAAGTCAGTGTGTGTTTGAGGTTCCTGTGCATTTATGTGGTAAACATTGTTCCCTGAAGAATATGTCTGAACATTAAGGTTGTGACCTCTCAGCAGCAGGCCTGTGAACTCAAGCCCGACACGTCTCGACCCTTGCAGCCTCTGTAAACACTCGGAGATGTCTCTTATCTTCTGTTTCAGTAATAAACAGCACCATGTTAGAAAGAGATAGGCTATGTATATGAAAAATAGGCTTAGGTGTTTTCTGTCTGATGTCAAGGTTGTAATGTTGTGAATCCAGTAGACTATGATTTCGACCTGCAGTGGCCATACACAGAAAATGCCACGTTAATTTGTTATGTTTCATTATAAAGCCAAAAGAACAACGCTTGCATAAACCAGTTCTGAGTTCTGAAATTTCAAGCTATTTTAACGACATCTCAACATTTAAAGGCTCATTGTGGAATTACATCTAAATAAACAAAGCCTCATTTCATCTAGAGAGTCAATTGAGTCCAAAAATCTCACTCATAAGACTGCAATCAGCGGGCATTCTCTCTTGAAAGAGACACTACGCATATAAATAATGTTTTCCTTGTGAAGCGTCTTTGAGTTGTTGTGAAAACTATTATTATAAAGTGAGCATACATACAGCATAATCAAACATTAAACATAGTTTGATTTACATATGCACCAAAAGGATAAAACTGCATATGTTTTTAGTCCATAATGTTGCAATGTGGAGACATGCAATGTCGGGCATCCATGTTGGACAGTAGAACAGTAGATATTGTCACCAACTAGTGGACCAAAGTTACTGTTGTTGTTGTTGTTGTTGTTATTGTTGTTGTTGTTGTTGTTGTTGTATTCTAAATTCAAGACTGAAAAAAAAAATATTTTGACAATGCCATCTTCTGTCTGATGGAAGAATATTGCTTCACATTAAGTTATGGATATAGCATTTGCAGATATTGTGTTAACGGTAACAATAATCAATAGTGAAATAATAACCATGCACAAATGATGTTTTTACTGTATGAATACATTTTCAATTAATCGTATGTAGCTAGCATTGTATATGGGAGTGTGGGCATAAATAACAAGTACAGAGGGGATTGTTAAGGCTGAAGGAACATACATCCATATATACAGCATGACCCTATAGCAGGCATGATATATATATATTACACAGAGACTGGCTGTTGGATTCCTATTCCTCCCTGTCATTTCCTTGGCCTGGCTTGCTGCAGAATTTTCCCTCTCTCTTCATGTTGAATTATTAAAAAGTGTTGTGATTCCCAGTATGATTGTGAATCTGGGGCTGCAGCTCTCAACTGCGCAGTCACATTTTTACTTGTTTTTCTCGTTCCTCCCGTCTTTTCCACGTACACTTTCTCACTTAGTTCGAAACGTAACCTTGAAGAGGCCAAAGGGGATTTTTAAATGATGAATCCTAAGAAAGAGAACGTTGTGTCTGCTGCTCAAGAGCAGGAATTATTTGTCTAAAATCTGTATTCAGGTCAGTGTGCAGCAGGGAGAGGCAAAAAAAAAGCAAAGGAGGGATATTTTCTTCTCCATCACACCAGCAATAAGACCCACATTGGCTCAAGGGGCAGGGCAGTTTATTCCAGGGATAGGCTTTGTGCTCTTGTGTGGACTGAGAGTGTCCAGCTGGTAGTTATCAACTTAAACGTGACCTGATATGTGGAGATGCCAACTCTACTCTGGTCCTATTTCTGACCAGAGCTGGGTTAAGCATTGTTATATCAAAGTAATATTACTCAAGTAGAACTCAAAGCAGACACTTGCTGAAAAGCTGAAAAGTGACTCAATCTAGCAACTGTTGGAATATAACATTTGAAAGAAAAAATATATAAAATTAAAATAACCCAAAAAATCTTTACAAAATAACATAATAGAACACTCAGAAGGTAGAGCAGGTTGCTCCCTAATCGCATGGCAGTATGCCTCCCACCTCGCTGTCAGTTTGCCCCAGGGCAACTGTGGCTTTAGAGGTCACCACCAGGGTGTCACTATGGAGAATGAACTGTAAAGTATAATAAATTATTATTATTATTACCCAACAAAGCTTCTGACCTGCCTCTACAGCAACTATCCTCTCCACTCTTGCTCACATCACCTCAGCCTGACATACCATTGAGTCCCTGGCTCTTCTCGTTGGCTGCTTTGAGAAAACGTTATGAAAACAGTTGCTGGCAGAAATATGCATACGGCGTTACCATATATTTGGCTATCACCGCCTCACTCGGTCTCCAGGCTCTATCTATCTCTGTCTTTCTGGATGCTGCTCAAATGACACACCAGTCACTAAAGCACATGGCTCCAGGCCCACTGTCTCTGATCCAGGGACGTCCGTAGGATTTACATCAAGGGCTTGCTTAGTACTGACCAATATTAAAATATTTACAGGACAATTAGTATATACAAAACATAAGATTTTGTCCAGATTTACATGGACCTATTTTTGGTTTATTTTAGCCTGTTCAGACCTAGATTAATCCTGGTTCATCCCATTTTCTGATTTAGTCCTGGTATAGTCCTGGTTAAGTGTATTCCCTATCTAGTCCTGTTTTATATTCTATTTAAACCTGTTGCAGAAATGGTTTAGCATTGTGGCCTTGTGAGTTTGTTCATCCTTTTCAGCCAAATACATTGATTTGTCTAAAATACTGTAGCTTTTGTCTGTAGTCTTTAGATTACATAAAAGCTTGCTTATCTAAAAATAGTAAGGACTGAACCTTAGTGGCCTCAGTGTTGCGTAGGGCCATGCTAGTTAAGCTTATATGGCCCTGATCAGTGGGAATTTATTAATATGTGTGGCTGTGGCTGTCTACAATGGATCAAACCATTCATTAAGTACTAAAAGCGAACTCTTTAACTAAGGTCCATGAGCACAAGGTTGGTAGAGATGTTAATGGCACCGGCTGAATGTAGACTCTAATAGGGCAGTGCAGGAAACATGAGCGGGATCCAGAGAGAACAATGGAGAAAGCTGCAGCAGAGACGGGACTTTGGAGTGATATGGATGAATAAAGAGGCTCCTTGAATAACTGAGAGGCCTCTAGCAGAGCACTCTCTTACTGACGACATGTGCACGATCTCCTCAAAAGTGCTAATTGTGTGAAAGACGTGCTTGCAAGAGATGAAGTGGAAAATGTATATAATTTGAGGAATGCTTTAAGTCAATGATTTGAAATGTTGAGTAATTGATGGGTATCGTAATTAAAACTACTATACATTCACTGGCTAGAGATATATCTTCTGTATTTAGATTATTGTGTGTTTTAGAAATCGATGTGGGGAAAATGCCTTGGTAATGATCTGGGTAAGGCACCATTAGCTCAGATTACACTTCTTTGTTTTATTAAGGTATTTTTGTCATTCTTGGTTATACTGATCAATTCCCTTACATTAACTTTGAGATTTTCAGGATTTGCAAATTATTCCCTAACAATATTGCTTGAATTTCTTTGGCCATAAAATAGAAGCTATTTTATGTGAATGTGAAGGCCCTGAGGGATTATGAATAGCAGTTTAATGAGGCAATCGGTGGATGTGGTGGGACTTTCCTCCCCAGAGCGCCTCAGAGTGGAGTCCTTTATCTAGATCAATGTATGCTAATGAGGGCGCTACTGCACTGGTCCAAAATAAATGCAAAATGAACACAGGCTACAGGTTGTCAGCTATTGCAAAGAGTCAGTAACATAATGATAATGCTGAATGAGCGTTTAAGGACTTGTATAGAACATAACTACATAGTGATTCATTATGGAGCACGGTTGGAGTCTGGGGACAGTTGATGATACATAATAGTATTTTCAGTTGTCATTAAATGCCCCATGGTTGCTCCAGTGTCCATAGTTTTACCTGTCACAGTGTCTATTTATTGATCTGCTTTTTGATCTTTTTCTTGGGCGACTGATCCCTATACACTCAACTATGGGCCTTAGATGAAGTACACCCTACACAGTGGCCTGAGACATGCAAAGACAGACTGTCACTCATTCTCACATTAGGGTCAGTTTAAAAACATAGAACAATTTCTTTGGATGGTTAGAGGAAGCCGGAGAACTCTACAGTAACACAGGGAGACCATACAGACTCCATAGTAGTTGGCCAGCCAAGGGATTAAACTCACAACCTCCTTGCTCGTATTTATGTATGTGTTTTTTCAAATGCTATATATACATATGGTGATGCTTGTTGTAAAAACAAACTACCCATGTATATCACATAAAGGTGATTAGAAACACAATATAAAGTTGGATTATCTGAAGAGCAGCTGAATCACTTACGTATGTGATAAAAAATGTGATATGTCTGTCCCCAGGGCATGCCCCCAGCCTGGATGTGTCCACAGTGTGGCAGTCTGTGATCAGTCAGAGTTCATAAGAGTTTATTTTTAGCAGTTATGGGCCGTCAGGGCCGGCACGGCCAAACATTTTAGCATTTCAATGTTTAAATGTATGTACTGCAATAGCCTACCAATCAGATTTGATGTTGTTTTGGTTGTAATTCTAACAATCCATCTGATGAAGGTTGTTGTTTGTGTGACATGCTAAGCTAAAGAGTTTCATGTGTCATGTGATCTGAGTGTTTTGATGTAAATTTAGCGTGAGTAATCTGACTGCTGAGTGCTTGTGTAGTTGTGTAGGTGCAAACGCACACAGCGTGTATTTGAACGTATGGGCATTAAATGTCCAGTAGAAATATCCCTTGAGCGTCTGAAAGCCTAGGTCCCATGGACACGGTCTGTCACTGATTTTTAGCAGGGTGTGGTTAGGTAGTGTGTGGTTCTGAATTAAAATCACCCATTCAAGCGCTCTTACTCATACATTACTGCTCCCCTGTCCACACTAACACTGCCTACCTTTTCTACTGTTTGTCTCCCACACTATCACCCACTGTGCTTTACAGAGTGGAGAAAACACTTGTTTTTGACAGTTCAGATAACGGACTAAATGTCATACGTCTGAAGGAAGGGCTCTGCAGCCAACATTGCAATTCATTGCACTTTAATGTTTTGTTTTTGTGTTAGATAGGATAGTGTGCTGCGTATGTGTGTGTGCTAACTATATTACCTGTGTATGTCAGCACAGAGTTTGCATTGAAACAGAATGCAGAATAGAAAGCGTGTTAATGTTTGAATATGTACCCAGAGCGACAAACTGAGTCTTGTACATAAACTGAAATGAGCCGTTACTTGTTTTCAGCGTTTACTTCTATGCAAATATACACATCCCCTCAGAATAATGAAATAAAACAATCAGAAAGCACTCCACTGTGAGTGTGCTAAACCCGGGCTTAATATAAAGATAATAGCTGTTTAAAATTCACACTCGCTGATCGCTCACAAGAGACAGGTTTAATGGCAAAGGCCAACATTAGAATAAAAATCTGACTCAGGCACAATTACTGACATACAAACATGCACTGATTGCTATTAAAGACTATATGACATACAATATGTTCTACACACAATGCAATGTAATCTTTTCAGACACCACACGAATCGTGGAAAATAATAATGTTTTACATGATAGTAATTTGACAGTAGGCAGTAACTAAAGGCTGAATTGGCCCATGATTCCATTTTACAACAGATTCAAGATTCCATTGTCAAAAAGCATCAGAATGAAGAATTGATTGACTGTGATTTTGATGACTTTGAACACGATGTGGTTGTTAGTGTCAGATATACCTACCGTGGGCGAAAATCCCTTGTTAATACTAAAGGGTAAAGACTGGTTTGATAATTGGCTCAGATAGCCACCCTTTGCACCAAGCTCTGTACCGCTCTGTCTGCACAATACCACACAATATAGGCACTAAATACAAAGGGGCACGTTTGTGACATCAGCTTATCAGTGTGCAAAAACACTTCTATTTTTAAAGCTGTCAAAGTCTGCTATTTTTAAGATGTTCCTCTTGACTAAACACATACAAAGCGAGGTGTTGCCAAACACGATGACGGAGAGAGTTTCTGTAGACAGGGAAACCAAGCAGAACCATCATCCTCAGCTCTACACACAGATATAAAAAACCTCTGCAGTGTGAGGAGTTTGGCCTTTATGTTGAGTGCACTGCAGTGTTCGGTGCCTAAGGGAGAAACTATATGCTTTTACTTTGAAATTATTCAGGGTCAAAGTTGATAAAGCCTGTCTCTGCTACACCAAAGGCGATAGCTTATTAACAGACTTTGTCATATTTTGAACTCAGACCTTGCCCCGTAGCCACGATGCTAATAGACCTTGTTTTGTATTGTCAAAGGTGGATGGTATTAGTTTAGATTATATACTTTTTACTGTGTGTAAAAAGAGTGGTATTTTCTGTAGTGTTAGTTTGTTGGTTGATTTGTCTGTTAGCAATGTTACTTAAAAAAGACTGCACCAATTTGGATGACATTTTCAGGGAAGGTCAGAAACGACACAAGGACCGATTGATTAGATTTTGGCCGTGATCCAAAACATTATCTGGATCCAGGTTTTTTTTCAAATAATGCCACCTGTTAGCAGCTATACTCAGAAAATACTGAAATGATATGACCAAATGTATTTAAATGTACTATTCTACATGGCAGTAGTCAAATGGAGAAGAAGACAGAGTGTGGATGGCCACTCATTGTGTATTGAAAAGCTAAAATGGCCATGGGTCGTAGCTTTCCCCAGTCGGACTTGTCACTTGCCTGTGTTGTGAGATATGTGAAACTAAAGTGCTCATTCATGGCCAACAGAATGATGGGAGGACAATGTGATAGCCGAAGGAAGCTGTTGTAAATGAAGAAAAGCCTGAAACTGGCCCATAACCACGGTGACCACCCTCAAGGGTCACTCGGACATGAAATATTGTGACTTCGTAGTTTAGTGTCCACCAGAAGACAGCAAATTTGGAGGTATCTCACCAGACGATCTTTTTTTGTTTTGCTTTTCGGATTGCCAGTGTTTGACAAGATTCTTTCAAAAGGCCAAATGTGTTGACAGTATCAAACGGTTGTCAACAAGGACAAACGTCCCCTGGTCGTGTTTTCCACTCAACTATATCCAGCTCTGCAATTGTCAATAAGGATTTCCTCACACACATTTGGAGATAAGGGAATCGACTGATGGAGAGGTTTCACAGAAAACTAAGCTGTGTTGGGCCCCTTGTAATTCCACAGGTCATATTCTGCACAAGCTAACTCCAATGCCTGTTGATAAATACTTTAACATCCACTTGAAATTCAGAGCTTGTCTGGTCTCTCTGACTTTAAAACCCTATCTTGAGTGCTTTTAATCATATTCACTCAAATAGCACTCAAAATATATTTGACTGAGATTCCAACTTGTCAAGTAAAGTCAAATGTATTGTTTAAACTAATGTATTATTCATTGTTGCAATTGAGATTATTCCTCTTTCAACTTTTGTTATTTTCAAGTCACACCAGAAATCAGAAAACATGCAAGGTGCCAAGCTGGCTCTGGAGGGAAACATATTGTATATTTGTTAAAGAAGAATCTATTAGGATTATTATAATAAGGTTAAACAAAGAATGTACTGTAAATAAAAACAACATATGGGATAATTATGTGCTATGTTAAAAATTGAAAGACTGATGCAAATTGTTTACACATTGTAATATGTAGTTATTGAAACAGTGTAAAGAACAATGGATGATGACTATATAACTCAAAATGTAATGAATGTGTAAATAAACACATATGCCAAAAATACAGGCTGCCTCTGAGCAATCATGCACATTGTTCCAGAGGGCCATTAGGATGTAATAAGAAAAACATTCCACAGCAGGCATTTATTTGTATTAAAACATTTCCCATTCTTAGTCATCATTGTACTAAAGGTGCCACAAAAGAAAACATTGTGTTGTATAATTTAGCACTAGCCCTGTCTACAAATACATGAGTGCTCCACACAGGGGCAGAAATACACCCCTGTCTACTGTTGTAATGCTGTTTTTACACTGTTCTCTCATAACAGTTATTGTGTGTTTTGTGTGAACCGCACTAACAAGGACACTGCAGAAAATCTATCCTCCCAAAATAGAGGTCACTGAATTCAATAGCCAAAATTGATTGTGTAAGCCAAAAACATGTTTTTGGATCTCAGGCCACTCAGGCTTATACATTTGAACAAAACACTATTTTAAGAGCTAGGTACTGTGCTGCAATTTTTTCTGGCCTGAATCTGCTTTTTTGTGAGGTTGTTTTTTTTGTTCTCACAGGGTCAAATTGGTGGAGAGGAAATTCGATTGTTAGTAGTCTTAGATTATAGTTTATATAGTTAAGTTCAAACTGAATGATTGCACAGTCCTATGGCTCACTGGTCTTTTTGTTTAAGGCAGGAGATGGTCCATGTTGTATGTGTTGTATGATGAATAGGCAAATGTATTAAAATTACCTGAATTCAGAATATTAGTCAAATCAAGATTTCTAATGTAAGCTATTATAGAATATACCTACAGTTGAACAATATTAGTAGTAAAGTATTTAAGAGTGTTTCAGTCTGTTATCTCATAAACCATGTTGTTGCACTGGCTCTGCCTCATTATCTCTCCATCATGTCCTATCTGGACTGATCCTCTCCGCAGCAGCACTGCACAACACAAACTAGTTTAACCACTGTGTCCTCCCCGGCACTCCAACACAGACTGCAGATTCTACTATAGTTACATCTAGACCATTCACTTTCAGAAATATTGCCACTGTGGATAAAAGAAGTGTGGGCGATAAGAGAGTCACAACAGCCAGTGTGAAAAGGCCATGCCAGTGGGGGTGATGCATTACAGCTCTGTGTCCCTAACCCCTCCCTGAGTAAATATGTGGGCCTAACATTGTGTTTCTGCTCCAGTCATCAGGCCAAACAGGCTCACTGCAGAGAAAGCATCTAGAGATGTGAACTTGACGAATGGTTTTGAACAGGGATGTCCAAACTATGGCCTGGGGCCAAATGCGGCCCACAGAGCTTTTTTCTGTCTTTGTGGCCCTCAAGCTTACCTCTCAACTGGCCCAATAATCTTTTTACTGCATGTGACTCTACATAATCCAACTAAAAGAAAGCATTCATTGAAGTCAAAGCACCCAGAGAAAATCGGTAAAGAATGGACTTTATAGGAAAGAATTGTGCAGTGCAAATGTTGCTGAGTTTATTATCTTTGATGTGTGTCTAAAGTGTGAGTATCACAAATTGCAAGCAAATAAAAGTACATCAGCATATGCAGCAACAACAACCATCCAAATGATGAGCACAAGGGCTTAGGCAATAAATATATTATGAAATGAAGGTGATAAAATATAAATGAAAAGTCCAGTCATGCATGAGTGCAGAACTGCACCATTTTAATGTCCTTAATACTTTACTCCCATCAAATAAAATAGCAGTTCAATTAATTCAATACACGTTTGCTTTGTTTGTTGTAACATCATCTTGCCACAGTCCCTCTATTTTCTTTACACTGGTTCTAAAATGATTGAAGTTCTACATAATTGTTCAGTATCAAGAATATTGACGTCTGTGATTTATTACTTACGCCTTAGAAGCTGAAAATGTTTGACCTTAAAAATTGTACAGTGTTCAGTGTTTATGTCTATTCCTTAAACTTCAACCATAATACAATTTTTACTCTGTTGGAAATCTGTGACAGGACCTTCTCACATTTCCTCTATTTTCTTATTTGAGCCGAGACCAGCTCCGTGGGGCAGAGCTTGTCAGCAGAAAAGAAAGGCAATCGTGAGTGACATGAATAAGAAATGACAACAGTGCAGCGACAACAGAATCAACTCATAACAAGAACAGACATCTGAGAGCATTATATCAGCACAAACAGGCGTGGGATAAATATGAGCACGCCCAAATCTACTGTGGGCTTTAAGTGGGGTCTGAACCTAATGCACAGATGGAGTTGTTTTTAAAAAGTGGTGAATAAACCTTTACAGTTGTGTTTTGTGGGATGTGATTTACTTGATCGTTATCTTACCTATTGACCTTTTACATTAATATACTTTATACTATATTTTTCCATAATATTTCCTTTCCTTGTTTTAGTTTTCATCTGTGATGTTGAGGCTAATTGGAAGGTTGGCGGTGTAATTCTCACTCACCAGTTTGTACTGCAAATGGGTATAGGGTAACATATAGACCCATTCAATAGATAATAGCAGTTATCCTGGGCGGCAGTGGCTTAGTGTTAAAGCAGTTCAAATCCAACTCAAAACTGTGACACTTGCCTATGTATGAATGTGGTGTTTGGTGGTGGTCAGAGAGGCCCATCCATTCATCTTCTTATCCACATATCCGGGGCCGGGTCGCGGAGGCAGAAGTCTAAGCAGAGATGGCCAGGCTTCCCGCTCCCCAGACACTTCCTTCAACTCTTCCAGGGGGACTCCAAGGCATTCCCAGGCCAGCTAAGAGATATAATCCCTCCAGCGTGTCCTATGTCTTCCCCGGGGTCTCCTCCGGGTGGGACATGCAAGGGAGGCATCCATTGGGCATCTGAAAAAGATGCCCGAGCCACCTCAGCTGGCTCCTCTCGATTAAACAAAATGCACAAAATGGCTGCCATGTTTCAGTCAGTCTGCCCCAGGGCAGCGGTGGCTACAGAAGTAGATTACCACCACCAGCGTGACTATGGAGTGAATGAATAACTACATTTTAAAGCATCTTTGGGTGTCTAGAAAAGCGCTTAATTGTCCAGTGTAAAAAATATTTCAAAGCAGCTGGATTACACATTTCCAGTGCTGATACTGGGAGTTTATCATGAGACTATAGGGAACCTGCTCAAACATCAGAGAATTCTCAGTGGAGAAGTTAATGGACAGATGTGTGAGCTGCAAAAACCAAAGCCAACACAACCCAGCAGATGGATGTAAACAGGCGACCGCTTGTGAATGTCATTAATAACACTTAAGCAAATATTTGTGGCACACTTGTCCACCTGATGAATGACTATAGCTTTCTAATTGTTGTTGCATTGTCGCCAGTGGTTTAGCCTAGAGCAAGCTGCTGCACACACATATGAGCTGATTCACACGGCTGGCAGTGTATCACAATCACACAGTGGGAATCACTTTAAAGGATCATTTCCTGCTATCTTATCATGATAGATATGGCATTGTGTAATGCCTTGAGCGCTGCAGTATAGTGATTAAATCTGAGATAGACACTCCTCTATTCCCCAGTCATTTCTTTTATTGTCTGTGCTGCAACCTGAATTCATCATGCTTCCATCCAGCTGTGGATTCCTCATGGCACTAAGTGGAAGAAATATCAAGTGCCTGACATCTGTCGCTTCACTTCTCTCAAACAACTATATTATATTATTTTTTTACCACTACCCAAAGTCCGTAAATATGACCTCCTTATCACTGCACTGGCTCCCTGTCTCATCCCAGATTGAATACAAAATCCTTCTGCTCACTCATAAATGTATCATTGGTCAAGCACCATCACATCTACAAGAATATCTCAGATCATCAGGCAGCATGCTCCTCCAGGTTCCCCACACCTGGCTCCGTACCATGGGGGATAGAGCCTTTTGTTATGTTGCTATGCTATGAGCCTTATGGCGGAAAACCTGTGGACTAGTTAGATAGCAGTTAGTCGCAGGGCTGACACTGGAAGACACAGAGATATTCATGAAGACTTGTTTTCTTTGCAAAGAGCATCTTCAATACAGAATAATTATTTGACTAATACTTGAATATCTGAACACTTTGGACCTTTTCCCCTTAAACAATACATCATATTATGTCCTTAAATCTACCTTCCATTGTGGGAGATGTATGAAAGTGTCTTGTGAAGGCTGTTATGAGCACAGTAAAACATATATATTGCAGTGTATAAATCACTCTGTTCAGGGGGAATTCTTCGATGTTGAAACCAATTGTTCACATTGTTAAACCCACGCAGGTTGGTTAAAATAGGTGCTATGCTGCAGTCTGCCTTTAGGGGCTGAAGCTGTGTGCTCATAGACTGCAACAGGGCCCCTTCTTTACATTGCAGTTCAGAAGAAAATTCAACTTCCACTGTTAAGCAGCAGCTCATCTTTGAAATGGGTCACAAACCTTTCAAGAATGTAGTCAAAGGTGCTGTCCTATTATAAATGTGGGCACTTTGGCTGCCTTTCCCCAAGAGGAATGTTATATATGAAATATATTTGGCTCCGTTTATGTACGCCCACTATTTAGGTTGGCCAACTAGTCTCCTCTGTTTGTCTTAAACATGTCATATTGTTTACCAACCTGTGAGTAATTCCTGGTTGAAAATGTGAAAGTGTGTATTTCCACCCAGTATAATTATAATGACATCATTGGATGGCTTTTTTCCTGGAATCTCATGTTAATAAATTGTATGGGATATGAGCACTCGGGTCTGCAGGTAATTGAAAACACCCTGTTGTTTGACAAGGCATATAATCATTCACAGTCATTAACCGGCCTGTGAAACGCATGTTTTTACAATTAGGCACAGCCGATGTTAAAGTCACCTGAATAAAAGCAGTTCTTGTTGAGATGTAGTAAAAGCCAGGCTGCATGAAAAGAGTCTGAGCTCTAACCTAGAAGACCTCTCCTCCCTAAAGGTCTTCTGCTTCCTCTGAGCCCTAATTATAAACCGCAGCAAACGCAACGCTATCTGGTTCCACAGTTAACCATTATAATAGACTTCATTTAAATGCTAAGGATGTTATGTCTTTGACGTTTTTTAGATTTTTTTTTTTAGTCTGCCAGAAAACCAAAATGAATTGTTGGATTTTGATCAAATGTTCAGTAAAGGCTTGATATTAGCCAAAACATTGATGATTAGTTTTTTGAAGATGTGGATGAATCTATAAAATTGAGAGATGGGGTCAAAATACTAACTCCACCAAAGTAAAGAAACTTTTAATCCTGTGTTAACGAATAGAGCATTTATCCCTGAACTAGATACATATTTGTTTGCTATATTTGTACAGCTAGAAGATTGATGGCTGGTTGAAAGTCTGTGCTTTTTCATATTACAGTTTTCCCTCAGAATAAACAGATACGAGAGTGAGGTAGTCGACAAAAGTAATAATGAAGCTGATTTAAAAATTGGACGTACACTCGTATAACCTGCTGACAGACCAGACCCCTGCAACAGCACCAATGGGGGTGCCAAGACCAAGAATAAAAAGTAGGTCTATGTGGACAGTGGGCACAGCTGTGGCAAGTCTACAGTGTTCCCAACTGAGCAGGTCAGAGCAGGGCCTCATGAATTATACCTGACTGCACCTTATGTACAAAACTTTGCCCAAGACCCAATGCTTCATGATCACCATAAAGCCGGGCAATATAATATATGATGATATCATTTGCTTTAGTACAACCCATGAGAACTACCTCCCTGAATATTTGACTTCATATTATATTTGTAGTAGTAGTTAATCACAACTATAAAGCATATTCTATAAAACTCATTGAAATTTGTGTAAATATGATACTACTAAACACACTTGACAAAATAAAACACCACACACAATACTGTGATATGGCCCAGCTCTTTCAGCATCCATCATCCTCCAAGTCACAGTTCGATGTGCAGAATAAAACAAGTCAGGGATTGTCAAGTACAAATGGTATACCGTCACCATCTCTCCTCTGCTACCAGTGCTGTGGTTTTTGTGAGCAGTAATCTTCCATACAACCTGATTTCTGTGTGTGTGAGGTATTTGCTGGAATTGCTATTTCCTGTTAAATACTGGCAGCACATGAGATATATACTGTATTCCTTCCCACTGAAGATTTTTCAGCTTTATCTTTCAAATGACCTATATGCCTTCAGACTTCTGATCATTATTGAATCCTTTTTGGCATGAGATCATATGTATATTTCAAATGCAACAAGAAAGCGTGCAAAATACTGTACAATATACAGTATAACATAAAAATAAAGGGAACATATTGAAACCTTACCTTACACCAGAAGCTATAGTCAGTGAGTATAGAAGAGGAACTGAAAAGTGCAGGCAGCCAGTGGTATACTAGCATATTAATACAGGCTTTAATGTTCTGCTAAAACAGCTGCCTACACAATGCGATAAAAAACCCTTTAAAGTATCTTATGTCGTCCTTCAGATGTATTGTAAAGGAATGTTTTTTATTCTCCTCAATGCCAGGGCCCGGCATTATCAGTGCCTGTTCAGAAATCCACTGTTCTCTCTGGTAACCTCTTAAAAATCTTTACATGAGAGAAAGGGTGAATAAACCTTTGCAATGATCTGTTGCGTAACGTAATTCATACTGAATTTATTAAGATTCAAGGTTGTAGGATGCATAGTGGAGCCTGTCTTCACCATCCAGGGTGTACCTGCCTAAGGCCCATAGTTGTTTGGCTAGGCACTTGTGACTCCAAATAGTATAAAGCATAAACAACAGAAACAGTTCATGGTCTGTTGAAACTAATGGAATACTGAAATAAAAACATCTGCCCTCATGAAATCTCAATGGTATAGTAGTGGATGAATCAGAGGCAAGTCAGAGCCATAGATGATCCTTATTGATGTTTTGTACAATGCACAAACCAGTCAAAGAAAACACAAAGCCTGCAGAGTAGATGAAGCAGTGTGTTCTTCTGCTCTCATCACCACAAACTGACACTAATTAATCTCCTTTTGGGTTTTACAAATGGCCGTCTTGCTCCTGCATTAACCCCCGTCAGAGCTGACACCATGCTGCTAATCTTTGGTCCTCTCTGCATTCACACAGTCGCTGACAAATATAGGACACACAGTTTGTTACTGGAGCAGACAGTGAAGAGAAGAGCACCAGCCCAATACTATTTTACCTCAGTGCTTTTGGCCTTGCAACAAAATAAATACAATGCCTTTATATACAGTGCATTGGGGGAATGCAGACAGAGAGGAGTGTTTGGGACTAAGTGCCCTGGGTTGCTATAAAATAGGCCTTCCAGAAGAGAGCTTTGTTTCCTTATATGGTCCGAAAGTTCAATTTGCTATAAAGTTGGAGTGCATCCCATTGACTGCTGTCCTACTTAAGTGCACTATGTGAACAGTGCTCTTCTCTGAATATGCCAAAATACAAATTACTTATACATTTCAACTTCAATTTCTGTCACAACAGTAGAAATTGTGGGTCACTGGGCAATGATAAGTGTGGATCAAATAATATATTAAAAAACATATTAATGTGTATCACTTGGGCGTAGGAGGTTTTTAGTTTGGTAGTTCACTTTATACTCCCGTTGTGTCCTTGAGCACGACTCTTGTCTCCTAAAGTCTTTTGGCATGGTATTGCTGCCATGTCTCCAGCAGGGCAGCTGAAGCCTGAGAGGTATAGCTTCAGTGTCTGTGAAGTGAATGAATATGGAACCCTTGTATTTCTTGAACTCTTGTAGAAGTACATTATCATTATTACTTGTGTCTCACCATGGACTTCCTTATGAGCCATATTTTTACTAGATTTATAAACAATGTTAAGGTTAAAGAACCATTGAAAAGGCCTGTCATAACATTTATTTGACCCATAACTGTATGTTAAAATCACATGTATTAAATATTCTATACTGCATAGATCTTCTTTGGAAGCACTTACATAACATATCGACCTGCGTTGCTGAAAGATTAACTGTGTGTTGTTAGGAGTGTCTTTTCCTCTGCTCCATTGTCAAACCTTCTGGGACGTTCTACAGGGTAAAAGTGCTTGTGGACTCACATTGGCAAAATCTATTTTCTTTGAAAGAGGAGAGCACTATGGCCTCTGCATGTCAATAAGACAATGCTGGATGGATGGATAGTGGAGGGAGCCTTGATGGAGCTCAGTACGCCTTTGGATTACAGAGGAAGACAGAGGTATACAGGGGTAAAGCAGGAGGGGTGTCAGCAGAGAAAGCGTTTCATCTCTTCAGTGTGGTCAAAGACAATGAGCTTCAACCAATGCACTGTGTTGACTATAACTTACATCAAAGAGTGCATAGTCATTACAATATGGCAAGCTTCTTTAACATAACCCCTCATCATAGATTTCTGTTGGGACGACACGCTATATCGCACGCTATAATGTTATTTCAATATCGGCAAATGCAATAAAAATCATTTTACTACAACAGATTAAACTGTACTCTAGCTTTTAAGTTAAGATGTACACCGAAGATGTCTATTTAGTTATATGTAAACAATAGGGTTAGGGCAGATAATAATCAAAAGCAATATTCATTCATGTCTATAATGAAAATATCATAATACATAGACTGTACGATATGTGAGCTATAGAAGGCAGCAGTCGGCAAACTACTTTATTCAAATTCTCACTTCACTTTTCAGAGAGTACAAAAAGAGTGGTAGTGTTTTGAAGGCCATGCAGGATGTGGGCGTTCAGCACAACACAGAAATCCCTGTTGATGATGGTTTGAGTGACAGTAATAACAGTTCTATCAATGCTCTGCTGCCGTTTGACTTGTCTTAATTTGCTCAAAACATTTGCATGCACCAAAAGAAAAGGGAAAATACAGTCAAGAACCAAAATGATTGTTTTGCATTTCAAAGTCAACATGAATTAGCATAGCTAGCTGGGTGATTTGGCACAAGAGCCTTTTGGTCTGTCAGGCAGCTGTTATGGTGACCTGTTGTTGATGTATGTTGGTACTAGGGCTGCACAATATATCGGTAATTTAATGTTAATATATCCATGTACTAAATGTGACCAATATATATGCCTGGAATAATTGTCCAATCCAAAAGTCATATCTTATGTATGATATCTCATGTTTTTAATTTCTAGTATCAATCAGCTTTAGTCAAAACACTGGCCAAGAAGTTTTCCAATCATAGTGTATAGAGGTTCAGTCCCCTCTGGTCCTATATTGAGGCTTTTAGGTCTCCACTCTTCACTTCAAGAGTTCCTATTGGCCTCTTCTCATCTTGTTCTCTTTAGTGCCAATATCTAATGATGAAATGTAGCCAGCATAAGGCTTGAGCAGTAATAATAATTATAATCTACAAACACAGTTACAGACAAGCAGACAATTGTCATTTATTCTTGTCACAATGACAGAATCACACTGAAGATATCCTGCCACAAACTGGCTAATTAGTGCCTCACAGACAACAACATATGTTCATAAATATGCAGCCCTGTAGTAGACATTCAAATATGTATCTTTCACAATATGTAATAATCATTCAATATTTATGGTCATTTCTTGAGTTTACTACAGTCTATAACTTTACATATTGCCTCAGTTTCTCAGGTTTCCAAATAGTATTAATATTATATATATTACAAACAATCACTGGATTAAAACATATTTCTGCCACATTTTTCAGTGCAATTGCTGTGCTTCAGTCTTTGTTAGCTCCACCAAGGAGGTAATGTTTTCGGTAGCGGTGGTGTGCGTGTGTGTGCCTGTTAGCAACTTTATGTAAAAACTACTGAACGGATTTGGATGAACTTTTCAGGGAAGCTGAGGCATGACACAAGGAGGAAGTGAGTAGATTGTGGCTCGTTGACTTGGCTGGGCTTCTCTTGTTAGAGAGCCGCTCCCCTCACACCCATCCTGTCTTGTGAAATTCAACACCTACCCCTCTGCTCACTCCTTTGCAGGTGTACACTTGAAAGCACTCGGAAAGTGCAGACCTCTGCCAAGGTAGCACATTTCCCCTATAGGCACTCCTACACTCCTACTCCAACAGCTACTTCCAAGTGTTCCTACCTTTTCAGCTTCTTTGCAGATAATATTGTTGTATTAGGCTATTACTGCTGTTTCTATGGTTTTGATAACATGTCCTTGCGTTAAGATGATTTGAATGATTTTGAACTGTTGTCATTATTATAAACAAAGAAAGAGAAGTCACCATTTTGTCATTTCTTCTAGTTGCCCATATTATTGACTTTGACAGACATTGAATCTGTGGTGAAATGGTGGTTTGACAGTCAGTTGGTAACCGTTGGTCAGTAGGTAACAGCCTATTTATTTAAACAAGACACTTTAAGGCATGTCTCACTTTGCTACGTAATGTACAGCATTTATTTCTGAGTGGCAAAGAATTTCTATAAGTGTGCTGCAGTAATGGATGCAGGCCAACCTTTACCTCTGACACTTGGCTAAGTGACTGGTTTGTGTGACTTGGGAGAAACAAGGTGACAGCAGAGGTACCTGGGTGAGCAATGGTCAGTGAAGCGCATGTGGGCCATCTGTGAGTCAATACTGCACTCCCTTAGAGGTCAGCCTTGAGGAGGGACACAAACCACATGACTGCTTTTATACTATTGGCCTAAGTGACCTGCACTCTCTCCTCCATTTGTCCCTGTGATACTTTATCTTATGAGCATCCATGCAGACAAACCAAATTTACCCTCTCAGAAGACATTTAAAGAGTTTCAGGTTGCTTGAAGAGGCACTATACAAAGTCAATATGTGAGGAGCATACTTTTTTTCATTTCTAGGAAACAAATTGTACCATGAATAAGAACAATATGCAGTACATTAGAATAATGATTCATGGTGTGTGACAGTGATGAATTAAACATACTGGTAATACCTGATCTTGATAAATGACTTCAATAGCCAAGAGCCATTAATTCTCCAATTTCCCTGGCACCATAATCAATACTGATGGAGTTTTCTCTGGCTCTATCACACTGTATAATCATACTGTATCTATGTGTAATTGCTGATGGTAATAAACAGCGATGGGATCAGTGGAGGCTCTGTGAATGCTGAGGTGGAACCTGATACTGAGGAAGCAGTAAATAACACAGACACAATGTGAGACAGCTAACTAACTCAGAAAGAGAGTGGTGCAGAAATGCCAGGAGGTTAGCAGGATGGGGCAGCTGCTGCAGATAGGAGGCCACCATCAAAGCACAGATCTGTGACGGCTGTTGTCACAAGCAGAGAACCACAACCTTTCATCTGTTCAGGACCAGGGAGAGCTCCCACATGTGTCCTGCCCGGCGATGTCTATCTGCTGTACCCATTCATGCAGACCATGAGAAGACAAAAGAGAGCTTCAAAAGGCAGGAGCACAACTCAAAAGTAAAATACATCATAACAACACAAAACAAAAGTTATTTATCTTTTTTTTTTTACCTCAAGCTGTAAATGGTATATTAGTTTCATGATGTATGCTTTTATTCTTGAGTCTTGAATCACCCAAGAGGGTAAACAGTGAGTGTGAATGCGAAGAGCCAGAGCAGCCTTCTTCAACTATACCCTCTCCATTTTGGCTCATACTATCTCCTGTAGCCAGAGCATATTTCTGACAGCACACGGAGGTCTGGAGGGAATTGGATTACAGAATCTGTTAGCAAAGGTTTAGATGACTCTCCAACAATGTGTTTTTGAACATATAGCCTCAGTAAATAACATGTGGTTTGTTATCAGCTTGATTTACCAACTCTTCTTTTAATGCAGGCCTGCTGAAGAAAATAATGATTTTTTTTTCTGTTCTGGTACATGTACAGTAAGCTGTGCCCATCAGGCTCTATGCTGTCACACCTCAGTCTCCATATGGTGGGGTGTGGTATCTAACTGGTTCTGTTTATAGATAAATAGAGTTGAACTGACCCCAAATGGACTGTTGATTGGTGCAGTGCTAACAGATGAGGGACTTTAGTTCACAAGGCCTCCTCTTGCTCATTAAAGTGCTCTGTACCTGGGATCCTGCTGCTTCACATCTGCCGGCCATACTGAGGCTCCTCCTTTACCTTCCTCTGGGCAGCTGTCTCATGGGGCAATACTCTGCCATTCACAGACATAGTTTTTTCCCATTTTTTATTATTCAGTGTAGTTGTGGCAAAAGTGGTAGTTTTCAATTCCCAGTGTGTGTGTGTGTGTGTGTATGTGTGTGTGTGTGTGTGTGTGTGTGTGTGTGTGTGCGCGTGCGCGTGTGTGTGTGTGTGTGTGTGTGTGTGTGTGTGTGTGTGTGTGTGTGCGTGTGTGCGCGTGTGCGTGCGTGTGTGTGTGTGTGTGTGTGTGTGTATGCATGTAAATAGTTTTGGATGCACATATAATGTTAGGATTCATTTGTTATGATCTGGATGACAAAAAAAACATTAAAATTATAGACTACCTTAAATTCAAAATATTACATCTGATGTATCAAGTCACTTATGCATACTGACCACCCATATCGGCTTATTTTGGCTCAACCTGTGAGTAGAAGCGGCCAGTGTAATAATATGTTTGAAATAACATTAGCTGTGTACATTTATTTTCCATAGTTGAAACATGTAATTGTTTTGTAGGAAATGTATAATTGAAAGCTTTACCAATTATATTAATGTTTGGTTCTAGGCATGCAGGTTTAGGAATTTGCATATCCTGTATGCCTTCAAAAGTCATATTCAATCAACCATCATTATTTGGATAGCTCTGTCGACTCTCTCCCAGCCACTCATCATTGTCTCTCTGAACTCAGCTCCTCTGTTCCAGGAAGAAAGCAACTCAAAGCTTCTGAGTATAAATTAAATCCATGTCCAATATGCTTTTCAAAGAATGGCGCAGTAGTCGCCCAATAAGCTATTCATATTAACTTCTGTTTTGTGTGCATCAAAGAGAGTTCCGTCTGTAGAAACCCTGTCCTTGTTAGGAACTACAACTTCAACAATGATCTTGGCCCTTAAAGTACCCTTAAATGCACTCTAACCTTATCTATTGTTTCCAATCTATTGTTTTTTGGGGTTTTTTTGCTAGGTTTGCCCAGATAAATTGGTTTTCAGTCAACACAGCTGTCTGCCAGATTTCCACTTGATGCACAGACCAGATCCAATGTGTGTGTTTTCATCTCAACAGCTCTTGTCATGCTGCGTGTTGTGTGCGTGGCTACTAGGGACAGGGCTAGTGGAGCAATATATTGACGGACAACTGCTATTAAGAAAGGCAGAAGGCAAAGCACAGTTGAATTGTTAGAGTTATGTTTAATAGGAGACCCTGTTTTTTACAGATTATATTGACAATATGTAATGTTGTATGTTGGGCTAAGTTGGATGCAGGTATTTATCCAAACTAAAACCATAGATATTTTGACCTCCACAAATGTATTTGAGAGACAATTAAACATTGTCTCAGCAAGCACATTTCATATCGGCAAACATTATTGTCTTGTTTGTAAAGATGTTCTTAAGCAAAAAATGTTGTAGAGACAAAAACACCAGCACCATCACTCAAGACACAGTGAAAACAGCTGCCTTTCAAAGTGCATAAAAACTGATGGCATCCTCATAAAGTTTTCAAAACTCCCTGCTGCTTGTGCTTGATCCCACAGTCAATACACATCGAGACGCCTGACACATTCGGGCCAGTGCTTAGCCTTTCAACACACATTTCTACTACAATTTATTTTTGGTATAAAAAATAAAACTAATAATTTTATCTAGCAACATGAATAGACTAGATCCTCAGGCCAGGCAACTACAATATCTCTTGCCTGGGATCTATACCACCATAGGCCCATAGTTGTTGCTCTATTCACCCTTGACCCGTAACAGAATTAAGTGGGGAAGGTGATTAATGTGCCTGTGGAGCTGTCCATGGTGCTGATTCTCATAGCCATCACTGTGTTTTAGAGCTCGCCTGCTTGAGATGGCTGCTTATGCCGTGGGTAGAGGTGATAATTGAAAAGCTGGCAACAAAACAAACCTCTCTTCCCTACCCGACACTGTTGACAAAATGTCCTAACTTGACAGCAGAGTGCGCTTAATATGCATACTGGCACAAAACATAATGACATTTAGTCAATAAGCCGACATTGTTACTCTTGCCTAAGTACACATTTTGCCATGGCTTTGTCAAGGCAAGGAAATGTTATCACTCACTAAAACACCCATATGAATAAACATGAGACGCAAATCACAGTTAGTTATTCAGCTGCTAGGAAGGCATGAATCATTGCACTGTGAAACATGGGTGAAGTTTGCATCTGTCAATATAAGCTGAAGAATAGAAAAATGTGGTGTGGTAAATGGTTATCCACAATTTAATACTGTTATTTATTCTGTATTGATTATAAATGTAAATGAGTTTCTTTTGCTTGTTGAGTTACAGTATAGTGTTGTTTTCTAGTCAAGCCTTAAGGGGACATGCACCTAATCTTGTTCAGCAGAGAGAAAGACACATATACACCTGAGCCAATTCAAAAAGCTTGATAAAAGGTATAATACACTCCTTTTAAATGAGTCAAGAACTTACTGGCTCTGCAAAATTTTTTGGACAAACTTTAATGGCTGCTAACAACACATTTCTGTCCTTCAGGCAGGATTTTTTGCTGACACCGTGTGTGAAATCTGTACGAGTTAGTTCCAAAAACAACAGGCGGAGTGTTTTCTAAAATAGAGTGTGGTGATTTTGAGCGGGCGAAAGAGGGACAACCGAGAGAAACAAAAGGACTAAAAATATCAGTTGCCCCTGAGGAGAGACTAAAGGAGATGAAAAAATAACAGATGGACACAGTATTTCTTGTAAAGTTATTAGGGACACAGGCATGCAGCAAGCAAATGTCAGTGAGCGGAGCAGTGCAGGCTGAGCGGTGGTCCGGGGGGAGTGTGCGCTGAATGGCCACTGGATGCAGTCTTCTATCACTTTTACAGAAGCACTTATGTGTTGTTTGGCAGCCCCTAAAGGTTTGGCTGCTATTCACGGTGCAGCCAAGTAGAGATAACAAAAGTAGTGATGTATGAAAGATCCATGAGATCACAGAACATGTGATCGCAGAACATGAGATCACAGAACATGAGATCACATGACTGCCTGTTGATTTAGAAATCTCATATTATGCTAATTTGACTATTCAGAACTTTTTGCATATTCAATTCTGTTGTATTTGGTTTTATTTACCATGTTTAAATAAGCCCGCCTAAAGAGCTGAAGCTGACCTTTTGAGGAGCTTTCTATTTAACCAGGTGAAGATATCTCATTTTTCTAACAGACTAGCAGGGGGGTAACAGGACCTTAAAAAGACAAAGGCAAATGTGACCCCTTTAAAAGTCTCAAAGTAACTAGATATGTTCAGTTGGGTAATGTCTACAAATGCTCTTCACTATTTGTCAATTTGCTGCAATAATGTTTGATATCGTAAACACATTAGCCTGGCAGGAAGACACTTTAGCTTCAGTGAATGATGGTGATTATGGGGGAAAGTGCAGCATGGCGCTCACTGGGGCGTCCCAGGTGTGGGCAGGAGAAGGGCATAAGCATGTATCAAAGCCCAGGGGGTGACTGTCAGTACATGGGCATAGTAGGTGTGTGCAGTGGGGTGGGCACGGCTGACATTTATAGTGCCCCATGGCTGAGGCAATAGAGGCGAAAGATGTAGCCGTGTCTAGTCCGGGGTGATGATGGAGTGACCCTGCTACAAAGCACTGGTGCTATTGCCCCCTGCCCCTTTGCCACCCGCTGGAGGCAGGATTGATGAGGATGGCCCGGTGAGGAGACACTGAGCTAGATTACTAACACACTGCTTTGTCTTGTGGTGCAGCACTTCTTCAAACTACTATAGCGTGGCTTCCTTTAATTGGTTGCATTTTCTCAAAAGCTATTTCTCTCGCAGTGGCTAGCACATGGTCTGTATTGTTCTGAGAGGCTGGGGTGAGGGGTGTAACCCTAGGTAAAGAAAAAATGGAGAAGAATCTGTGGAAAGGGGTTGCTGGAGGGCCGTAATAGTCGTCATGTGTGTGCCTGCATATAAAGCATGTGTGTGTCTGTGTGTTTTGCAGCGTATTACCCAACACTTTGCACGACCTAGATTTAATGAAAGCACCAATATGTTCAGAATTTACTGCAGGTTTCTCCAAGTAGGATTGTTATTGAAATATATGATCCACTAGTGTCCTTTTAAAACATTGGTTATGTCAGTGCTGAGGTAGCCTATATGTGTTTATTATACCGTTCAGTATAATATCGACTTGTAGGAGCAGACAATAGTTTTATCTAAAATAATATGGGATTACTATATACAGTTTGAAAAGATGAAAATGTACAATGAAGATTATGCAACGTAAATAAAAAACATTAAGCTGAAATGTACAAAATATGAGTGATTAGTATCTGCTAGCATGTACCATAGCAACTTGATTTATGGCTGAAAAGTATTAAAAATTGATTATGCTCACAAGTGATTTCAGAGATGAGATCTGCTCCTAAGAAATGAGTATCTATTGAGAGGAATGATTGGAGCAGAGGTGTGCACTGAGATTTTAATAATTCCTGCCTCGGAGTAGCAGGTGCGAGTCAGTCAGACACAGGTGCTCATTTTTATTAGAACCAAATGTTGTCTCCTAGCAACCCAGCTGTGGGAATAGCTACATGCCCCGCCCCCTGCCCCTGGGGTTGCTCCATTTGAGATTCTGATTAAGGCTTTGGGCCAGTGTAAGAGGGGATTTCAAATCATCAGCCCAGCTCTTCAGAGTGGTGGGAATCTGGCAGCCCCGGATCCCAGACAGTCCAAAAAAAATGAACATGGCAACAAGGGAAGAAAAACCTTGATGACTCAGCATGCTGCGTCCACTTAGCCCTGTGGCCTTCTGATCATGTCCTGAGAGAATGGGCAAAGTCAGGACAGAATATTTAAGTCAGGACAACTAAATCCTATTATCACATGGGTTTAGGGGTGCACAGTAGCTAAGTGATTAACGCTCACCCCTCAGCAAGGAGGTTGTGGGTTTAATTCCCAGGCAGGGTCAAACCTGTCTGGAAGAGTTAACACTAAAATATGAGCAGTTACATGCCTTTCAGAACATGTATTTACATATATTCTGTTTTGTGCAAAGGATATTACATCGCCTAAAGAATGACAGCCTAACCAATATAATAGTGATTTCACTTCGATTGTGATTAATTGTGCAGCCCTACCGACAACCTCCTTGCCTTGTTGTGATTTTATCAGCATTTAGACTTTCTTTTTCCTGCCCCCCCCCACCCCCCACCCCCCCCCCACCCCCCACCCCCCCCCACCCCCCCCCCCCCCCCCCTTATTAGACAGCCAGACGAGTAGTGATCAAAAGGACTTGACGATGACTTTGAAGAGCCAGACTTAGATGCCGCTGATCCAAAATTGGTAAAAGAGGCAGCGATAAAGCGAGAAAAATAGGAAGTGAAAGACGTGCTGTGGTGTGAAACAGATCAGAGTGAACATTAGCGATCCGATCCAGGATGATGATCGCTGAGATAGTGACTGAAGGAAGGAGGAGCGAAGCTAAGAAACTAGATAATGTACTGACCCACTTTGCAGGCGCCACACTGTGAGATGGCAATAAATAACACACACAGCTGGCCAGTGGAGCCATAACAGCTGCATGGTGGCAAACTGTCTCGCCTTATTCCACGCCCTTCCTCGACCGGACTGCCCACTTTACCCCCTTCCAGCCCTGGAACATATGCCCATAATCTCATAACTATAACCATTATTTGAGGCTCTCATATAGTCATATTCCCTGGGGCACTGGATGTTGTCTGCATGAGTATTATACAAACAAGTCCCCAGGTCTGCAAGTATCCTATATACTGTATGGGATAAGCAGACACTATAATACTGAGCAGAAAAGGCTGTTTACTTGGTCATAGTATCAAATAGGTACACTCACTGGCCACTTTATTAGGTAGACCCTGTACCTTATAAAGCGGACCTGTTGAATTTTCCTGATGTTAAGTTTGAGATTTCGTGCATTCAGAGATGGTCATTTGCAGAACAAAAGTTATTTGAGTTATTACTGTTTTCTATTATCTCAAGCAACTGTGGTCATTCTTCTTTGACCTCTGGCATCAGCATTTTCTCATGGCAAGCTCCGAAATACCCCAATAGACCAACCCATCTGCACCAACCAAGCCACGTTCAAAATCACTTAAATCACCATTTTTCTTTTTTCTGATTGAACTTGAACAGGTTGAGCATGACTAAATAAATTGATTTGTTGTAACTAGCAGTTGAGTTGGTGTACCTGATTTTATAGTCTCTGAATAATAATAATAATAATAATTCATCAATTTTATATAGCGCTTTTCACAACTACTCAAAGACGCTTTTACATATTTGTATTATTCATTCACTCCAGTCACACCTGGTGGTGGTAAGCTACTTATGTAGCCACAGCTGCCCTGGGGCACACTGACGGAAGCGTGGCTGCCAGTTTGCGCCTACGGCCC
>JAVQKC010034586.1:0-11275 GCA_036025475.1 Philypnodon macrostomus
GGCTGTCAGTGTGTTGGTTGACAGTGAACTTATGATTTCAGTTTTGTCTCCAATTATTGCTTTATAATCTTATTTTTATAACTGGGTCAAAACCGACCCTAACAACACAAAGGTTATAAATTCAACTAGAGCATTTTAGAATTTAGTGAAAAAAATTTTTTTGGTTTAATTTTGTTGAAATAGAGGTTCCTGACAAAGTCATAAAGCCTTGACCTAAAAACGGGTCGGTGCCGACCCTAACACAAGACGAAGGTTAAGGGGTTAGTATCTAGCATTATTCAATAACATCAAGAAATAAATCTTGGTTAATTGATGTACTCTTGTTCAACCTTCTGAGAACCTGGCATCTTCTGTTCTGATATGATGATATCATTTCCAAAAACACCTCATTGAACAACTCCTTAATTGTGCTGGACTAAGACTATTAGCAGTTATGAAGTGTTTTTCGAGGACTGTGACCGTGTGGGGCAACCTGGGGTGAGGTTTGCTTGGGACCTGAAGAACAGGAAACAGTGCTTCTCCAACTACTACATACTGGAAGTAGTCAAAAAAAGACTATAGAGTATTGGAAGATAGGAGACAGGAATGGATGGAGGGTCCAAGGAAGCATTATGTCTGCTGTCTGACCTGAACATGCCTCAGGAATCCTCCAGAGCTGGATTAAGAGTCTGGGAAACTATGCTTGAGCTGCTGCCTTTGTGAACAAAATCCCGACAGTAGAAGATAGTTTGGTATCTTGGTCTACATTGGTCTATGTTTACATTTACATTTCTATATAATATTTCTGAATTTGGTTTATTTAATATTTTGCTGAACTTCTCAAACCTTTAATAAAATATGTTCTAAAATGTCATATGATGTCCAACATGGTCCAAGATCCAGCTATTGAAATGAAATATAGAATAATCGACAACTTGTCTTGCCATTATAAAACTCGAACCTTTTTTATTTTGACATTTCTTCCCAATGATTGAAGCCTTAAGAACCACCAGAGTGTGGAGCAGCTCTGCATATCAGCGTGCACTTCCTGAGAGCTGCCCTGAGACTGATAACTGGGTGTTTGTTCTGACCCGATCAATGTGAAGGAGACAAACACACAGTGAGAGGAGACTATTTTATCTGCTGCTGATTAACACTGGAAAACCCCTCGTCCACGTGATCTACAGAAACCAGGAGCAGATAGACTATACAACAGTCAATCAACAGTAAAGGGTGGGTCTTTATTTACATGTAAGGCAGGAAAAGACCAACAATTATTTCACAAGACCAGCATTCAGCATCTACATCCAGAGGTGGGTACTCAGGTAAATTTACTCAGGTACATTTACTCAGTTACATTTACTCAGGTACATTTACTCAGGTACATTTACTCAGTTACATTTACTCAGGTACATTTACTCAGGTACATTTACTCAGTTATATTTACTCAGTTACATTTACTCAGTTACATTTACTCAGTCACATTTACTCAGTCACATTTACTCAGTTACATTTACTCAGTCACATTTACTCAGTTACATTATTTTGAAGTAACATTACTCTTACTTGAGTAAAATTATTGGCTACTCTACCACCTCTGCAGTCAGAACACAGATAGAACCTTCTAAGGGGACGATGTGTCTCTTTGTCAGCCCAGCTACAAACGTCCCATTGTAAATAGTACAACCTAACCTTGTCCATGACGCAAAGGCTAATAACAACAGACGTGACATTTGATTACCACCTGTCCATGTCTGAAAAACCTTCTGTTGTGGGTCAAATGCATGCGTGTCCAGATTGACATATCGTGGCATTAAGGCAAAAAAATACATGCTTTCAATCTTCTAAATGTCATCAAAAGTGGCAGATATGAAATGGCATATGCAAAGTAGCCCTTTGTGATTAACACTATTTCTGGAAGTTCATTTCATATTAGCCAGAGCAGTGTATTATTAGACCATGATATGAAGGTAGAAGAAGTGACTGGGGCTAGTAGAAAACTGTGGCCACAGGAACAATAGAGATATGACATTTTAAAAAATGGCACAGACAGAAAATGGATTCAAGTGCATTAAGTCAATTAATGGGGTCAAGAATGAGTCAAATGTGTAATGCGTGTCGGTGAAATGAGGCTCATGGTCAACTTCAATATTCAAACTTATTGAATAGATGAAGACTTGGGGTGGCAGGTTCTAGAATGTGATGATGTCATACCCTCAGATGGATGGCAAGAGCCAGAATTCTGTAAAAAATCCACAAATGTTGAATCTGATAATTTTTTATTAGTGACCAGGTCCATTACCCCCCTGTATCTATCCAACCACACACACAATCTGCAGATTATCAACAGTTATTTTCCTGCCCCCCCATCTCACATTAACATTTATAGGGCTTGAACTCAACAATAGCTTAAAACCTTTCACTTCTACTGACTCAAATATTATTTTAGCAAACATTCAAGGAGTTTTTATCGGATTTAGAAATAGATGATGCGTTGAACTGTGTTTGAAAGTCTATGGAACAAAACCTTCTAGTTTGTACAGTGTCATTGGGGAGAGATTTTGCAGCATAATGTATATATCTAAAGACATTTGAACTGCATTGGAATCAAACTTTCAAAAGCACAAAACACACTAGATTTTTGTCATGTTTTGTTTGGACGGATTCACACCATTTTTGACAATGGAAACTGACCCATACCATACCGGTCTATGGAATATGTGAGCAATCATGCATCCAGGGATATGTCAGACACTGTATTGTATGACACCCAGAGCACTCCACTGTGGAAGTACCCTTGGTCAGTCTAAACGCTGAGACTGTAGTAGCCCTATCATCTCAAATGCTCAATGAGGCAGCTGTACCTGAACGCAGTGATGTGCTGATGTGAAGGGAAACTACTGTGTTGCACTTTTGAACCATTCTGTTCTCATTTTCTCCTTCAAATCCCACTTTCTGTAGACGCGCCGGCCCAAGACTCAATGGCTTTATGAAATGACCCTCTATCGTCTAAGCCTGTTGCTGATAACTGGCTCGGTGCACACCACATTTCACCAGAGCGAGTGGAGGATCAGAGGCAGTGGAGGGTGAAAGATCTCTGAACTGGTCACTCAAACAGGGCTTCCTGCTGACTGTCTCGGTCAATGTCCCGGAAACTGAACTCTATCCTCGGCTCTGTCAAGGTTCACTAGGCACCAGTGTACTTTACGGCTGTCTGCATGTGTGTGTGGGGATGGGAAATCAAAAACAAAACTGATGTTTCAGGCCATATCATTTGTTTTTGTGCTTAACTTGCTCAAATATAATAAAAATAGGGATGCACCAACACTGGGTCAGATATGGTGCCGATCCAGGCCCATCAGATGGATCAGTCGATCGGTAAATGTGGCCGATATAATTTAATATACTTATCCAAACTATGAGCAGATGAGTAATGTGGCTCACAGATTACTAAAGTGAGACATTTTTAGAGCCATTTTGTCTTAGTTATATTATATTTGATTATTTCTGAGTGCATAATTAGGTTGTCTTTAGCTTTTGCATTAGTATCGGTTAGACCCACAAAGCCTGGCTATATTATTTTGCTTTATTTGTTGGCGAAAACAGACCGATATATGCTGTAGGGAAAAGATTGAGGAATGAGCAAACTGGCTTGGCCGCTCTTAAACCCATTGACATGCTGTTATAGATGCAATTAATCATGCAATTCTAGAACCTTAGAAGGATGACATACAAAGAAAAATACTGGGAAAATGGGAAGCAACTGCTAATCTAATGTTCACTTTTTTATCATCTGACCAGTATCAATACCATAGTGATATAAGATATTGAGTAGTCGGGGGGCACTTTAAGACCCCTCCTTAGCGGCAAAACATGGTGAAATCTCCTCTCTGCTTCGAGGCATGACTGTGATTGTAAATTCAGGCCTGTGGAGCGTACCCCTGCATGTGCTGTGCATCATGGATGATGGGTAATAGACATCTGCATGTTTCTGAGAGAGCGGTGGATCTCACTCTAAACCAGGGCTCGAGCTGTCAGCGCAAACACCAGAGCATACACAGTAATTGAGCCATCAAACCATCACCACGTTGTCCTTATGCAAATCATGAAGAGCCAGTGAGTGGTCCAGCAGCAGAGTGAAGGAGAGCTTACAATTGAGATGATTATACTGAAGAAAACAGGTATGTATTTCCATTTTGTGTAGAAGATCATAACGTAACATAAAGAATTGTATAGTCCTGATCTAACACTATTCTCAAAGACACACTTCTATAAGGCATCTCCAAACTCTAAACACCCATCACACAACCACATTCATTCATAGGCAATGTGGGTTGCCAAAGTATCTTGCTGAAGGGCACACACGGCAATATGCACAGGTTGGAGCAGGAATCTAACCATCAACCCTCCGGTTATAGGACGCTCAACCAACTGAGCCACAGTCACTTCCAGTAAGATACAGAGGCACTTTACCAAACAAAACTGTGCTCTAGGGGTTCATTATTCATTGTTCATCATTATCTTGCTCATTAGTTAGTGGACTGCATTGTTTGATTTACTTTGTTTACACATATCAAATACAGGTTTTCTGCCAACCCTCCTTGCATCGTGTAGACAAGACACGGTACACAAGCATCCACACTTCCATAAGGCCTCTCGAAATCTGGAGCCAGACCAAGTGAACGTCGGCCAATGAAGAAACAACAGCGGCGTTGGAGGGCCATGTGTGCAGATGAGTCGGAGTATAAAGTGTTCTGTTAGGGGTTGCAACCATGGGCTTTAGGCGGGGTAGAATCCTGGACAATGGCCAGTTTGTTGTAGGCCATCATACCTTTGTTGCTCATTAGGTGGGAGATTGCATTGTCTGGATTATATTATATAACAATTTTTTACATGAGACGTCTCAATATCTGGACTAAATCTGGTTTAAAGTGTTGCAACTATGGGCATGAGGCAGGGTACAAACTGGACAACGGCCACTTTACCAGCATGACATGATGCTTTAAGAATTGGCCTATAGCTAGTCTTGCTAATTAGTTGAAATATATTACTAAACTAATTACTACAAATAAAAATATTTTCAGTTCAATCTCAGTTTTCTCAGTCAAGGCTGCCAACATTCTTTGCATAGTGTAGACAAGACACAAACTTCTACACCTCTCGAAATCTGGAGCGTAACCGAGTGAACGTCGGCCAATGAAGAAACAACAGCAGCGTTGGAGGACCATGTGAGCAGATGAGTGGGTGTGTTAAGTGTTGAGAATATACGAGCTTGTGTGTCTTTGTGTGTTCTTGTGTTGCTGCTGTTGTGTGGGCGTGAATATAGACTTGGACAGGAGTCAAAAGAGCAAAGTGGTTGGAAGAGCGAGCGCAAATGCACTCGACCCGCTTCATCGGCACGGCTGAATAAAACATGGAGTCTACACACTCGGGGCTGTAAACAGGACCATAAAACAAACACTGAGACACCTGTAGGCTCTCAGGACGAACGACAGATCAGGTGGACTGTCCAATATTTACTACAAAAGTATGTATGTAAAATGTATTGATTTGCTCATCATCATCATTTCTTTTAGGGTCCGTGGGTGACTGGAGCCTATCCCAGCAACTATGGGCTTTAGGCCGGGTACAATTGCCCGCAACACTAACTGATCTGCCACTGCGCTCCTGTTTTTGTAAAATATTATTTGATATATTTTATAACGGAGGCATATAGGCCACTTTATTAGGTACACCTCTTACATTTAAGATAAGCCTTTAGTGTCTCCCTTAGGATAAATCTGATTTGGGACAAGGGTCCGCAAGCACATCATAGACAACAAACACACAGAGCAGCAATTCGATGCATTTGGGCTCGAGACACGTTCAAGACGAAGCTGCTGAAGTTCAAACTGAGCCTGATTTATTTGACTGTGAATGAGACATGGACTGGTCCCAGTATTTGCTTGAATACTAGGATTGACACAGTAAACCATATCTAGAGTTTACAGAAAAAGTGGTCCAAAAATGACAAAATATTAAGTGGCTGTATTGTGGTGAAGATGTCTTGTTGATGTCAAAGGGATTGGTTCAATCTCTGTACACACATGGTACCTTGAAATATCAAAACCTAACTCATGATATGGGTGAATATGGATGTGTATTTATGTTGCCAAAATACATTTCACACGGCTGTTTTCCATCTGTGCCTTACATTTGGCAACAGTTGTAACACTTGGTATTCAGCCAATGAATAATCTTCATTTTGTTTCTTGGAAATAAACAAAGCCCTTAACAAAAAAATGACATTCTTTACCAATTTATACAAATGCAGACAGTCAGTATAATGTGAAAGTCCTTTTCACAGAGTCACTAATATCATTGGATTATAGTAATCTGGATTAGACTGTGTGTGTGACAGTGGACTTTATAATGGAGGAAACGAAATGATACACGAGTCTACAGTGCACGCAATGGGTATTAACATTCAGGGATAATATTTCGGGCCGGAGGAAGGGGTTGGACAGTAAACTGACTAAAATAGAGTTTAGATTAGACTGTACCTTCTCCAGATGAACAGGCCCACTCCCATAGACAGCAGCATGATGAGGGCAGCCACAGAAATGATTATAATAATCAGCACTGGATTCTGTTCACTGGATGCCAGGGCCACTGCAATGGACAACAGACGGGGTTAGACATCAACGTGCTGAGAGAGATTTTTAACACGAGCTTTTGGACGAAAAGACCTTGTTAGGAATAGGGACACACAAAGCACACAGACAACCAAACGTTCAACCAAACATGACCAATAAGTATGAGCTAAACCCGAGCACTGACCACGGAGGCCCAAAAACAAGATAATACAAAATTAATGAATTAATCAAGTGAATTGTGAATGCAGCTACAGACAGTATTTTGATTTGAACATTTAGAATTGTGAGAATTAGAGAATTGTGTTGATCTGTAGATGTGAGTAGATGGGGTTGGACAGATACAGGGGGCTAATGGACCATATCACTAATTGTGATCAGACTCAACATTTGTGGGGGTTTTTGGGGGGCTATTTCTTATAAAAATCCCATATAGTGTCCTTGAACAGAACTTCTATTACACCTCCCCATAGTAATGCTTTCTGAGATTTGAAATGTGTCATAATAGATTAACTATTATGACACATGATGAATGTCTTTGTTTATACTGTTAATGACCAATTAAAGACAGCTTAGTATTTATCATATTAGCATGCATTTAGAATTCAGCACAATTATCATTATTATTATTAATTTATAGTGTTGTCTGATCTGTCATCGGTCATTGGTCACTGAGCAACTACAAAGGCTTTTAAAATGATCTGACCCTATCTAACCCTCTTCTTCTCTCACACATCTCCTATTTGGTCTTCCTCTATGCCTCCTCGTGCCTAATAAGCTCAAACCAGACACTGTGATTGACTGGTGCAAAGTTCCCACAGTCTATCTAAGTAGCTCTAATCTTCTTCTACCCATTTATTTACTATCGCTCCTCTGTACATGCCCAAACCATCTCAATCTCAAATGTTATCTCCGAATCATCTCACATAAGCTGTCCCACCCATTCATTTTGTCTTAAACAAAGAGAACCTCAACATCTTAAGCTCTGTTACCTCCAGCTCCGAGCCAGTTTCTCTATCCACATAGATAGATGTAACTAATTACATTGTATGGCATCTATGGCATATGATGTCTACATTTAGGTTAAATGAAGAAAAAACTAAAATAAATCCTTGACATATATTCAGAGTGGCATTAGTACATCTTATGGACTGGGCCATAAGCCAGATCTACCCCCTTCAGTCTACATGTCCTGGTCTGTTCTGGGGGAGGTGTAAAACAAGTGTCTGCAGCTCCGGGGCGGACATACATGTGCATAGTGGATAACACATGTGTGGGTTGTGAGGCGTGAGCTGGAAGTGCAGGGAATGTAAGGGGCTTTTTTGTATAAATATATAATAATATTGCTGTACGGCGACAATGAAATATCAAACTTTAAATCATTGGTAAATACTGAATAATAAAGTTGTTTGAGTCATCCATTTAAATCCTAAATGCCTGCTTACAATTTCAAAAAGTAGATTTTGTTGACAATAAACACTTTCAATTAGATCAATCTCTTGTGTTGCCTTTGAGTCAAATTGACCTCTTTTGTGATTTTGTCATGGATTGCACTGGCTTTAGCTTACTTTGTCTGTGACCTATACAGTATAATGTAATATTAAGAAAGAAGTGTATTTATAACTATTTTATTTATTATTTAACAAGAAAAGTCCCACTGAGATGAAGAATCTCTTTTTCAGTGGAGACCTAGACCCACTGGGGAACCTCATGTACATGGTTTCAGTGGTTTAGGGGAAACCTTAGTGCCTAGAAGAAACATATGCATGCACGGGGAGAACATGCAAACTCTACACATAACGGCCTGATGAGTACAGGAATCAAACCCGCAAACCTTCATGCTGTGAGGTCAGAGCGCTAAACATTCTGCTACCGCACGGAAGTCCATTATATTTTTTAACGTAAACCACCAACCCTCCAGTTGAAGGGCAAGCATATACCCACTGCACCACCAGCCATAGGGAATTTGTTTTTGGAAAATACGTATAGGACTTTTTTTGGATAATCAGAAATTTTTCCGGTTAGGGCTCGATGCCACGAGTGTTGGTGAGTGAGTGTGAGTGTGCCTGAGTGTGTGTGTAAGGTTGTGCGCACTGCCTTTCTCGCGTCCCATCGATAACAATAGGCCCTTGCCATTGCATTGGCTCGGGCCTAATTAGTAATCTAAATGAACTCACATTCCCCAAGCGTCTGCAGCTCCAAGGGGGCGCTGTAGCCTCCGTAGTCGATGGGAGAAGTTGATGAAGAGGAAGATGAGGAGGTGGATGATGAAGATGCAGATGATGACAGAGGGGCCAGGCCTGTAGATGGCGCTGCAGTGGAGAACGGCCTTATCAGAAACACATATGTGGTCCCAGGTTTGAGGTTGTTGACGCTGATGCGAGTGGCAGCTGTCTTCACCGTGGAGTAACTCTGGTCCTTTTGTTCCTGGACATAGAACGAGACAATGGTCATTCACTTTTGTCTGTACTGGGGCATTCATTTTCTGCCTGTTGTGCATGTTTTCAGATTGATGGAGGAAAGGAGAAATCTCACCTAGGCACGAGGAGGTTCACTGTTTATTATTGACTGACCATTGATCGTTATCTTTGAGCAAACATGTCCATGCATGTTGTGTCTCACGGTGTCAATACAAATACTCCACAAGTAACGGCTACAGTTTTTTTTACAGATAGAGGATATTATATTGCTGAACCCTTTGCTAATTTGCGACCATTAAAGATTCACTACATGATTTTGTGACTGTAAAAGTGAAAAAAAATCCAAGATGAAAAATAGTATTGACCAATCAGAGCGCTCCTGCACAGTGGAAGCATGTGATTGGTCGCTCTAAAACAAAGACCGTTATAACCCTGCCCACAGGTGACCTCAGAGTCTCTTTTCAGATGACTTCTGTTATACTGAACTATATAACTAAATAATTATCTTTGCCAAAATACAATGAAAAAAATTGGATTTTAAAATTGCAATGTTGAGTCAATTGTGATTAATTGCGCTCGTGAACTGTAGCGTGATCACTATATGATAAACATATGAGCGGCAATGCATTGGATTTAGCAATTTGTGATTGTCTTTAGCCTTTATTATACGCTCATCCAACCATCCAGGAATAATATAGTAAAATTGATGTCAAATGAGTAAGACAGTGATGGAGACGCCATTTTGAGCTGATGATAGATTATCCGAGAGATGCTCTGACTCGTGAGCTATGTGGGAAAAAAGAAAGCAGGAATAGATACAAAACTGATAAAAACATGCCGTCCTTGAAAGGCTCTGGAGGCGGACAACAACAACACTAAGATGTGACACAATGGCGTAATGAATCTGGTGTGACTCAATCAGCGTTTGTCATGACGGCCCATATGCTAACGGTATCTTATCTTAAAACATGTTTATTTCTATATTTTCTTGAGGTTGTGTATGTAGTGATGGGTGGGAAGATCTGTTGGAAAAATATGGCAGGTCTGCATGTGTGGGCCAAAGCGTATGTTATTGCATTAAATGAATATTAGTAAATCGTGGATCACTGACACAGAGATGGATGGGGACACAAAAACATGATGTGACTTTCCATCGCTGGCCACTGAATTTTATGAACCCCCAAAAATTGTTGAAGGGAAAGTCAGGTAGATATTTACTAAAAAATACACCGTTAAAAGTTCGTCCCAGTTAAGTCATGTTAGCTTTATTAATTTGTAGTGTTTCTTTATAAAGGGCTTTTTGGGATTCAGCTTTTCAAGGTTGGCCACTTCAATTAAGGTTGGAATGAAAGTTGATACAAAAATCACCCAATGTTAAAATAATACACTTAATTATTATAAAACATGAGTGAAATGACACACTACCCAAACTATCCAATTCAATCTAAATCACACAATTCTGTCTCAGTATTTCTCCCTCTGTCTGACACCGTCTATCTCCATTTCTCTACAGTTTCTGTCTAAATAAGTGTCTTTATTAAATATGATGCAGCGCAGTGCAGAGAAGGAGGTGTAAAATTGAGTGAGAGTGTGACAGTCAAACACAAAGGCCTGGTATCAGCTCCAAACACAGAGAGCGTGACCGATCCACTGTGGAGGCTGGCATCACTGATGGGTCACAATCTGAGGCAGCGCTACAGGGAATTCAGATGATCAGGTGCATCTAATGAAAATGGTTTTCTACAGAAAGAGAATATGTGTGAGCTGAGACAAAAACGGAATCACAGCTTTTAGAACATGCGTCTGCCACAACTGTTGTGGCACCAACGGGCACCTTAATCAGACCAAGTGTCATTTCTAAGGCTTTTTATATTGTTAACGAGCAATGACGAGGCCCCGCCCCCAAACAGTGACAAACATGGGAAGGGTCTGTTTGTCTTTTTTGATTTGTCTGGATGTTTGTGAAGAATGTTTTTTGCCAAATTTTGTAAATTTCCCGGCATTCTTCTTTCAGTCTATAGGGGGCGCTATAGAGGTAACTGCCATCATATTAGTCAGATGTGTTCAGGGCCGGGGCGTAATTATTTGTTTCATGTTTGAGCCTAATCGGGCAAAGTATGTGCACGTTAGAGGCTGTCAAATATACCTGACCTCCCAATTTCAATCCAAAATTGCTGACTTCCTGTTTGTTGTAGGGTGGGGTCATAATAATATTTTATGTTGGGTACACTGTGGAGAATCACT